>VZTY01018601.1:119580-165973 GCA_013400935.1 Turnix velox
AAAAAAAAAAAAGAATTGAAAGTGGATTGAAACTATTTCCTAACATGTTTCTTATGAGACTGTGCTCCACATACTGCAAATGTCCAGAATTGTAATCTTATACTGAGTTTTAAAATTATTATCTATGGTATTTAGACATGTTTGAATAGGGAGAACCCTGAACACAGACACAAAGCATCCAGCAAATAAATCAATGACAAAACATAGTAAAATAAAAGCAAAATAAAATAAAAGTAGTTCATGCACAGTGACTATATATCCCTACCAAGGGATACCTTTCACTATGCAATGGAACTTGCTGCCCCATCCTCAGTGTTTTATATACATTCAAAGTTTATGTCCTCCATAATATAAATCATGATGATACCAAGTGCACAAAGTCTTCACACTGTATCTGAATTACTATTTAATGCATTTGAGCCTTCAGTAACAGCAATACATACACTACATTTTGAAGGCACACAGAAATAGAGCAACAAGAAAATAAATAGGGAGGACTGTTTGGGTGATTGGTGGGTTTTTAAAACAAGCAGATGACATTGATCCCCCTCCAGAGTAATCAGCTTTCCAATACTCATCTGGGTAGCTCATTTCCTCCAGTCCCAAAGACAACCCACTGAAACAAGGTCATTCTCCTTCATGCACCTGAATCCTCTCCCCACCATGCAGTTCAAGTAAATAAATAAATCAACAAATTTAGGCACCTCTAAAAGATTCATTCTGTGCATTCTCAGTGTCTTTCGTAAAGCTGCATATTAGACCATAAGTCAAATTTGATCCTCAATCAGTACTCCACAGGAACAACACCTATAGCTCTTTAAAAAAGAAAACTCAAAACAAGTCACAAGAACCCTAGGTAGCAAGTGCCACAGAAAGAGCAATATGTTTAGGTTTTGGGTTTAGTCTCCTTTTCAAAGCTTGTGATGTTTGATCTGAATTTGAAAGAGATCATATCCCACTCTCAAACAGATCCCCCACAGTGCTAATAGTGTTTTTAAAGATGTACATATTTTCTAGCATCCTGTACTACAGATAAATGTACTCTCCAGAGGTGAGCCAAACTTGTTTATTGAAGATGATTATTACTTCTGATGCTGAGCAGAAAAGCCAAATACCTGAAGCACCAGGGATATAATTACACAAAATATAAAATATAAAACTTTTCATCTCGAGTGGAATTCTCCTGATTGTAGCCTGCATGAAATAACCTCTTCTCAGGTGTTTATATGTATTTTTTCATAGTAATTTTAGAAGTTCATATAATAAACAACATGATAAAAAATATCAACAAATCATCTCCTTACAGGCTAAGCTTTTACATCGCTTTACATGGTAGTGATCACAACCATTTTTATAAACGACTTTGGCTGAAGAGCACTTTACTGGGGCAACCACAACACTTCTATGACCTATTTTCATTTTTAAGCTTAATGGATAGGACAGGGATCATATAAAAAGGTTGCTATGGAAAAAACATACATAGAAAAACACATGGAAAGCTGTAAGCAAGAAGATTACTCCCAAGACGCGACTGAGAAAATGTTACATTTAGCATGCAGGAAATTTGCAAAACCAACTTACTTTTACTGATTTGTTTCTTCCATTAAAGCCTGACCATGCAGCTACCCATAGTGGCTTGCAAGACAAAACAAAAACCACTCCCAGGTTTCCAAATACTTAAAAGTTAGGAACCACTGTGGTGAACCACAAATAGAAGGCAAAATCTATCTAGTAACCTGCTTGTGTTGAAGATTAGAACAACTTGAGTGGCCATTCACTGCTAAAAGTGAAAACAAACTGACTGTTAATGCTAAAGCTGCTTTGACAGCTCTTATGACAAATCTACTGATTAAAAAAAAAAAATCTCCTTAATGTAGAATGCTTCAGGTTTTTTCCCAGTTTGGCTTTTTTTTTTTTAAATTGAGTTTTTGACTAAACAACACAGAAAAAAGTTCCCTTGCCTATCTGCCTAGATTTGCTCTAGAAACCTACTGTTGCTCATTGTCTTTTCTTCTATTCCTTGTATCCTCCCCTGGGATAAGAATGGAGAAATTAAGATCCATAGTAGCAGAACACCACTGATGGTTCAGTGTATAGTTTGTTTTTTAACATAACAAGCACATGAAAATGAAAACACCTTCAGACAATTACTCACAGAAGAATCACTAACTAATTTACCATTAGTACTCCCATAAATGTTTTGTTTGAGCAGACACTAAATGCCCTATTAAAGGGGTTCAAAATAAAACATAAAAATATTCTAGGAAGAAGCAGCAACAAGAATGTCTTAAGCTACTTCAATCCAGTGAAAATAAAAGGCCATAAAACATACATCTAAAAGAAACACAAACTCCCACACAGGGCATGACTTAGCAAGCACTCATCAACTAAAACACACCTTCCAATTTTGTTACTCAGTACCAGGCCACAAAGTTTGGTTGTGAAAGTGACAGGAGAGATTCAAACTGCCCAAAAAGTAAAAACTCCCTTTGCAACTCAAAGGATGCTGCGTAACTACAAACTTGGAATATTCCCTTGTAAAAACAGAGATCTACAAGGTATCAGAACACTACTCAGTTTGCAAGCTCAGCTAAAATAATTTATCATGAGCTTCTTAATAAACACACAAGCATGTGGCATACCAGTTTGGTTAGGTTTTTCAGTGGGGGCACATACCACAACATGTGCATTAATAAAGAAAAATTAAGTGCTTTACAACCACATATATGCCTAATTTCATAGAAGCATAGAAAGTCAGGGATGGGAAGGGACCTTAAGAGATCATCTAGTCCAATCCCCCCACCAGAGCAGAAACATCTAGACCAGGTCACACACAAAGGCATCCAGGGGGGTTTTGAATGTCTCCAGAGAAGGAGACTCCACAACCTCTCTAGGCAGCCTGTTTCAGTGTTCTGTCACTCCTCCTGTGAAAGTTTTTTCTTATATTTCTATGGAACCTCCTGTGTTCCAGCATGCATCCTACTGCCCCATGTCTTATCACTATAGGTCACTGAGAAGAGCCTGGCTCCATCCTCCTGATCCTCACCCTTTATATAAGTGTAGATAATTACAAGACTACAATCCATACCTACCTTTTCTAAGCCACTGTAACTTTATGACCTACTTCTCCAAGCTTTCAAGTTAAATTCAGTTATCCCAAATCTATCCAAGCAGCCATCTGTTCAGCACTTTTTCACCACACAGACCACAACATCAACCTCAGCATTCACAGACCGAAAAAACAAGCAAGTGAAACACACACGAGCCGCGCCTGCCGCCACCCGCATCCCCATCCAACTTACACTTTGAGCCCTGGAGAGTCCTCCGTGTAGAACCTCCACATCCCACCGGTACCCGTGGACGTGGCGCGGCCCGCGCTCCTTGTCCCGCAGCTGGCATTCTTCCTTTAGGGGACAGGGACACCGAGACGCGTTACCAGCCCGCCCGCTTCTGGCGCTGACCACCCCGAGAGGCTCCGCGGTAGCGAGACGGCGGAGGCCGCCAGCCTGTGCAGCCAGGCAAGCGCAACGGCCGGTACGGCAGCGTCCGGGGCTGCAGCCGGGAGACGGACCCGGGGACGCCCGGCCCGGACTTACCTCTGCCGGACGGTGGAGCCCGCAGCGCGGGGAGCCACGGCCTTGCTGGGGGAGCGGCTGGAGGAGCCGACGCTGGTGGCGCTGGGGTTGGGCCCGGGCTGCAGAAAGAGAAAAGGAAAGAAAAGGGAAAGGGTGTGAGGCGGTGGCGGCGGACACATCCAGGGGGAGAGAGAGCGCCAGGGGCAAACCCTCACCATGTCGGCAGCACCGGCGTTGGATCGGTGGAACGGCAGGACCTGACACACACTCCTCTACTGCCGCTCCGGCCACGTCTCTGCCCGCAGTAGGCCCCGCCCCGCGCCTCCCGGGGTCTGGTGGCCGCCCGACAGGAGGCCTGGCGGAAGAACTTTATCATTNAGGAGGCCTGACTGCCACCGGCCACTTTTCCCTCCCTACCGCCCTTCAGCGGGAGCTTTCCGAGGGAGCACCCTCCGCATGACGCCTCTCTCGCCTCTGCTCCTCCAACAGCGGCCGAGCCGCCGTGGTTACACTACAAGGACGCGGGACGAAGCGTCAGGCAGCGCCGCGGGCTGCCCGGCGGGCGTGGCGAAGAGGAAGACCCAGGAGGAAGGCTGACGTGTCCCGCAGAAGGGAAGGCCGTGGGGCCGCGCCTGCGCGCTGCTGCCCGGTGCGCGCCCACCGGGCGGCCGGGCCGTCGGTTGCCCCCGCGGCGGCCATGGCGGCGGACACTGAGTCAAGCGGGGAGGGTCCGTCCGTGCTGTTCCTGCACCCGGACCTGGGTTTGGGCGGCGCGGAGCGGCTGGTGGTGGACGCGGCGCTGGCGCTGCAGGCGCGGGGCTGCCGGGTGCAGATCTGGACGGCGCACTACGACCCGGCCCGCTGCTTCGCCGAGACGCGAGAGCTGGCGGTGCGGCGCTGTGGGAGCTGGCTGCCCCGCAGTCTGCTGGGCCGCGGGCAGGCCCTCTGCGCCGCCCTGCGCATGGCCTTCGTGGCCCTCTACGTCCTGCTTCTCAGCGGCGAGTCTGTCGACGCCTTCGTCTGTGACCAGGTGCCACTGCCACCCTTTGCTCTTCCCGTGCTGCGGCGGGGGGAGGCCGGGGATGAGGTCGGGCTGGGGGAGCAGCCGCCGCTTAAGCTGAGCTGCCCTCCCGGCTCTGTGTGGGGAGAAGTCGGCGGTGTGGTGAGGCCTGGGTGGGGAAGGGAGTTTTGATGGCCTCTCAGCCGAGCTGATGGAGCCGGAGCAAGAAGTCCTGTGTTAAGGCAGTGCAGTTTGATACAGGTAGGGGAGAGGGAGGATGCAGTTGGCTTGCAAAGTATCAGCGGTTGGGCCACATGGAACTAACACAACCAGTATCTCCTCTTGTCCTGTTTCCCTTGCCTATGCTAGGTGTCTGCCTGTATTCCTGTATTGAGGCTGGCCAGGACCCGCAAAAAGGTTTTGTTTTACTGTCACTTTCCCGACCAGCTTCTGACCAAGAGAGAATCTCTCCTCAAGCGCATCTACAGGATACCCCTTGACTGGCTGGAGGAGTACACCACTGGCATGGCAGACTGCATCGTGGTGAACAGCAAGTTCACCGCCAGCGTGTTCAAGGACACATTTAAGTCTTTATGTCACATAAACCCAGACGTCCTCTACCCATCCCTCAACATCAGTAGCTTTGAAACAGTAGTTCCTACAGACATAGCTGACCTGGTACCCAGAAGGAAAAAGTTCCAGTTTCTTTCCATTAACAGGTATGAGAGAAAGAAGAATCTAGCATTGGCTCTTGAAGCTTTGCATGAGCTTCGAGGAAGACTTGATTCTCATGAGTGGAATGAAGTTCACCTAGTTATAGCAGGTGGTTATGATAAAAGAGTTTTGGAAAATGTGGAGCACTATGAAGAGCTCAGGAGACTTGCAGCCAAGCTTAATGTCAATGACCACGTCACTTTTCTGAGATCATTCTCTGATGAACAGAAAATCTCTCTTCTTAGTAACTCTGTTTGTGTGCTTTATACACCAAGCAATGAACATTTTGGCATTGTTCCTCTGGAGGCGATGTATATGAGATGTCCAGTTATAGCAGTTAATTCAGGTGGTCCTTTAGAATCAATTTTGCATAACGTTACAGGATTTTTGTGTGATCCTCTGCCAACGCAATTCTCTGAGGCCATGGAAAAAATTGTGAGAGATCCTCTCCTGAAGGACACAATGGGAGCAGCTGGGAGAGTCAGAGTTATGGAAAAATTTTCCTCAGAAGCATTCACAGAACAGCTGTACCAATACATATGCAGATTAACACAATAAAATTATATTCCCATATTATATTCTACTTTGAGCTTTGCATCCCTCATTTGTATAGGGGACATATATTCATCATGTCTATGATGAAGAACCTGGGATATCTGAATTTCCTTATGCTTCTTGTGCTGCCTTATGTCACTCAGTACAAAGAATGCGCAAAATGTGTTCCACTGCTTCATTAGAAGGTTAAAATTTTTGTGTAGTAGGCTGACATGCCATCGTAGATGTTCTTATCTGTGCCTTGGAAGAATGTATCATTAAATGGTGGTAACTTACTAGGAAATTATTCCACATTTTACTTTAATAGCGTACATTATGGCTGACTCAGTTTATAGAATGTGGGTTTGTACTGATAAGAGAAGGACAACCCTATGTATTTAAAATGTTCATCACTCATTTTAAAGTATAAGACAGCTAAAGTATGGAGAGAATTGTACTGTCCAACTGTATGTTTAAAAAAACCTCAGCGCTGTTAAGGGTATGAGTGGTGTGGAATTAAAGCAGGTAAAGGGAGATGATTTTGCTCCTTGGCTCTGATGAGACCCCAGCTGGAGTACTGTGTTCAGTTCTGGAGCCCTCAATATAAGAAGGACATGGAACTATTGGAGCAGGTCCAGGGGAGGGCCACAAGGGTGATCAGAAGGCTGGAGCAACTCCCTTATGAGGACAGGCTGAAGGAGTTGGGGTTGTTCAGCCTGGAGGAGAGAAGACTCAGGGGAGACCTCGTAGTAGCTTCTCAATACCTGAAGAGGGCCTACAGAAAGGCTGGGGTAGGACTGTTTAATAGGATATGTGATTGCAGGACTAGGAGTAATGGATGCAAATTGGAAGAGGGGAGATTTAGACTGGATAGAAGAAAGAAGTTCTTGACTGTGAGGGTGGTGAGACACTGGAACAGGTTGTAGATGCCGCTTCCCTGGAAATGTTTAAGGCCAGGCTGGATGAGGCACTGAACAACATGGTCTAGTGGGAATTGTCCCTGGTCATGGGGGTTGGAACTAGATGATCTTTAAGGTCCCTTCCAACCCAAACCATTCTACGATTCTATGACCTTTAACTGTACTTCTCACATTGCATCATGCAGTTGCACTGGGTGAGCAGGAGGAAGCTGATGCTAGACTGAAACCAAGGACATCAGAGTACTTAGGCAAAAACGTTAGTGGCTGAAATTTACTGATTTTGCCCTTCTTTGTTAGTTGATTGTTCCGCTTGGTTTACAATCCATACAGCTGAATTTTAAATTTTAAAAGGATTGTCTTACCATACAGTTTCCTCATTCTTTGATGTGTGGTTTAATCTATAAAATACAAATTTGTACTCTGATTTCTCAATTTGTATTTAAGGTAGTTCCAGGCATTTTCACATTTAGTACTTCACAAAGGAGGGAACCAGCCATTCTGTGGCTTAGGACAGCAATACACAGCTCAGTTTTTTTATTTAAAGTAAACCAAACACAAATCCACAAAGTCTGTCTGCATGTAATCAGGAAGCTGGGATGCTGTAGTGGCTTTTCATTGTGGTCTGGGAGTGGATGGTCTCTCAGACCTTATTTCCAATGTTTTTGTTCATGCCAGAACTGGATCTATCTAGTGCAAGATGCCCCTGCTCACTGCATGGGGGTTGGTCTATATGGCCTTTGAAGGTCCCTTCTGACTCACTGCATTCTATTATTTTCTTCTCTTTCATGTCTGTTCTTGCATTAAAATCTTCCTAAATGTTTGTGCAGGTTTTTTAGGGTGAGTGTAGCAGTGACTAGCTGAAGGGACTGGAGAGAGAGAGTGAGAATTAGCTGTGATCACTGATGTAAGTGCCCTCAAGCTGTTTGGCTTGGGGCTTAAGCTCTAGTTAGACTGTGCAAGGTGGTTGGAGCCAAATCCAGTGGCTGGTTGGTTTATTCTTCTCTTCTTAGCATTGGAGTGGAGTTGACCTAGAGCCCAGCTGCAGAAGTAGCTCCACTAATGCTCAAACCTTGCTGAGACCTGATGTCTGTCCCTGTGCCCTGAAGGTCCCAGTGACTGGATTTCTCATGGATTGGAATTGGAGTTGACCTGCTGTTTCACATTTAACTGGTGATCACTGAACTATCAGTAGAATCTGTTGCTGTCACCCGGCTGCCCTGCTTGGGTGCTGTGCCCTGGTTGGTGAGATCACTGCCACTCTCTGAAAAGGTCTCCCTCAACATTGCAGAGCAGCCCCAGTCTTGCTGCTTACTGACATCAAGGCACTGAGCAACCTGATCTAGTGGGAGGTCCCTGCCTATGGCAGGGGAGTTGGAACTAGATGATCTTTAAGGTCCCTTCCAACCCAAACTATTCTATGATTCTGTCTAAAGCCCTAAGCTGACTGTCACAGAGCTCAGCCTTCAGGCTGTCCATCAGCTGCAGGTTTACCTCAAATTCTGAAGGATTCTATGGGGAGAGGCACAGGCTGCTTCAGCATCTAAAGGGGGCCTACAGAAAGGCAGGGGTAGGACTTCTTAATCAGATATGTGATGGGAGGACTAGAAATAATGGATGTAAATTGGAAGGGGGTAGATTCAGGCTAGATATAGGAAATAAATTCTTTACAGTGAGGGTGGTGAAACACTGGAACAGGTTGCCCAGAGAGGTTGTGGATGCCCCTTCTCTGGAGGTGTTCAAGGCCTCGCTGGACAAGGCACTGAGCAGCTTGATGCAATGGGAGGGGTCCCTGCAGGGGGGTTGGAACTCAGTGATCTTTGAGGTCCCTTCCAACTTGAACTATTCTATGATTCTATCTCTTGTCCCCAACTTACAGAACTATTCACCGTGAACTTGGGACATCAGAATTAATTAGTCAGTCTGTAGAAACTGTTCAGGGTCTCTATACATCAAGGAACACTAGATGCTCAGGTGTAATAAACTCCCAGCTCTCAGGGCAACCCAAAAGGAATTTCAAACCATGTGGAAGACAATGGTCCTATGCTCTAAAACCTGGTGACTTATTCACTGAGTTGGAGCAGGTCGGGGGGGGGGGGGGGAAGGGAGGGTCAGTCTTGCTGGATTACTTAGCTAGTAACTACACAATTCAATTCATTGGCATGTGGGTCCCAGGTGGGCTAAACCTAAAGTTGGCAGCCTTGCTCTATGAAGGGTCAGAAACCCCCATACAAAAATCTGGGGCAGCAGATCATCCCAGGTACTAGATTTTTCCTTAAGATGCTCCATGAGGACTGCAGATTTGAGACATGACAAAACCTAGATGCTCCTAAAGATGCTAACAGAGTTAATGGGCAAGGGGTGTCATCTTGGGTGGAGGGGAGGTTAGAGAAGCCTATAGGGCTGTGATCTGCCTCTGCATACTGATCACAGTTCCCTGCAAGGCTGATCATGGGGTCAAGTCTTATGACATCTAGGTGCAAGGAGTCTGGCTAAGCTCTGGCTTAGTCTGAGGACCAGGCTCCGTGGTACTCAGCTCAAGCCCTGAGAAGGTCTGATCTAACCACCAGGGAGCAGCAAGAACAAGACTCTTGATCCCACAACGGAGAACAAGCCGGGGCCATAAGGCAATGATCTCATTGTGTAGATGCTGTCCCACAGCTCTTGAACTGAGCAGCTAGAGAAGGGGGCAGGGTAGCATTAAAAGTAGTTTCTATCAACAATTCAGCAGAAATATTGTAAAATACAGTAAAATGTCAGTTCCAGGTTCAAACCAGCAAAGCCAAACAGCTCAAGGCAATATTAAAAAAAGGTACAGCTACAGCACAGCTCACACAGGAGCTTAAGACCCTAAACTGAGTGAAAAATGGAGCCTCTGCACTCATGAGAGGCTCCACTCCATAACTCCTACCCATCTTCTTCACACAATTCATAGCTGTGGTACAGTCGTAAAGGCCTCCCTCTTTGCTCTCTCTTCTCACTTTCTCCTGCTGGACAGGAACCCAATGTTCCCTCCCCACCTCCTTGACATGGGATAAGGCAGGAGATATAAAGACACTGGGTTTTTTTTGTTGTTTCATTAATCTGCCCTAGGTTACCTCTTGACAACGTAGGCACATCAGCTCCTCTTTGGCTCTTTGTGATTTAGGTTCAGTAATACTCAGTAGTCCTGGATGGATTGCAGCTACAATAACAACATTACACCTGTATGAATTGCCTCAAGATTTTTTGCTCTGTTCAGTATTTATCTTAATTTTCTACCTTAAACTGTTGAATGCAATTGTTGTGCATGGGGAAGTAATGATTCTGAGCTGCAGCCTTTGAGATTAAAGCTGTGGTTGTCCTTAAATGTTTTTAGATTATGTGGCGACTCATATTAACATGTTCTTTAACATCTCTTTATCTAGTCTTGTATTATCCTTTCACTATTGCTATTTTAAAGACCTGCACATGAAAACAAAGTTTTAGCTTTACAGAAGAAAGTAACGTTTTGTTTTAGAAGTCAAATCACACAGTTCCTTATTTTATACCAATGTAGCTTTGCTTCCTCTCTACTTCCTATTCTCATTTTTGGAAATTCAAAAAGGATCTTGACTATTCAAGTAGAAAGTGTGATGTCCTTGTCAGTGAGGAGCCACCTTTCAATTAAATAGATGAAGCTCCATTGTGAGAGGATGATGAGTGCCCCCATATTTTACAAGATCAGCATGCCCTAGGCAAGTAAATTTTGTTGTGCTGTCTCTGGACCAGCGCAAATAAGTGTTGAGTTTCCAAAATGGCAGAGTTTTAAAGCAATATTTGTTTGTACCTGTATTGCACCTGTTTTAGAAGTCCATTCCCTTTGTCTATCTTTTCCCCTTTCTCCTGTATTTAAATAAAAGTTTATTTAAGAGAGTTTTGTTAAAATGAAATGGCAAATTCCTAGTACAATCTTTCATCAGAAGAAATATGAAGTATTGGACTAATATAATTAAATTAATCAGACTATATGAAAATTATGGTTCTAAACTCCTAGCCCTCTAGTGAAGGATGATTCAACAAGAGGAAAACAATTGCAAGGAGGAATTCATCCCCTATCCTGCTCTTCTCATATTTGCACATCCTTCTACCTTCAGTTAGAACCCAGATATATAAAAAGGATATAAATAAAGGAAATAGTTGGAAAAATAAGGGCAGATTGCAGATAGAGATATTAGGAGTGAACAAAAGAAGCTGAAGAATGAGGTAATTAGGCTTTAGAGTTTTTTATTTTACTAATACTGTGGATTAGAAAGTGGAAAACCACAGTTTTCCCTCTTCAATTTACCCTTAATACCTGTAGTAAATAAGATAATCTGCAAACAATTCATTAATATGCATAATTTTATATATTTAGTTTCAGATTTTAAAGACATTGGAGTAACAACAATATCAAGTTTAATCCAACCTGCTTTTCTTCCCTCTCCCTACTCCTTTTCATTACTATTTTTTTCCAATTTTAAACAATATAAAAAATTTATAGATTTTAGCATTTACATGGAGTCTATAAAAACCTCATGCTACATTATCATATTGCTAAACTTTATTCCTTTTTATTATGGCTGTATTATTCTCTCTCATGGATGAAATGGCTGATATTTTATTTTGAATTGTAATTTATCGTACAGTTAATATCACTGGGGTATTTTTAATGAAACAATAACTGTAGAATACTGAAAAAATATAGTATTATGAAAGGAGTATATTCAATAGCATGAATGTTAACAACAAATAATAGAGAATGAAATAGACATTTTAATTATAGTTACCTTTATCTGCTTTTATGATGAAAGCAGAACATGTGATATGAACAGAAATAAATCACAGCTTAGTATCTATTGATTTATGGATATTCATTTCTTCACTGCTGGTTAGTTTATGTCTGAGACTAAGTGAGTTGATTCCAGATTTTTGCACTGTTAGTCATAGGGGAAGACCAAGAAGTCTGACCTCGTGAACTCTGAGCCAAATCTATTCACATTATGGTATCTTTATGACTCTAATTCCTGTGCACTGAAAGAGAAGAAAAATGTAACGATTGAGAAAATGAAAACAGAAATAATTCGGAGTTGTTTTACACAGAGAAAGGGAATAAGACTCACTAAATTTTAAAACCCTTACATAAGAAAATCAGTCACTGAGAAATTAACCTTCAAACACACTGCACTACAGCTACAGGCACATACCATATTTTAATTTTATGAACTTTTCCCCTCTCAGTTATACACAGAACTCCCGCACTGTATAGAAAGATTTGAAAAAGATGGAAAATTGAGAAGCCCTCTTCAGTTATTCCCAGGCAAAACTGAAAAAAGATAAATGCATAAATTCTTGGTTGTGTCTCTGTTTACAAGTGTGTTGAAAGAAAAAATCACAGGAGCATCAGACTTCATCTGATTTACTCTTTTTAATTTTTGATCCTGGCCTAGGATTAACCCTGCAAACAACCCTACAGCTGATCATGATGTTAGGTGCAGTAACAATATTAAGCCTCAAAATACAGTCCTCAGTATCCACTGAGGCTGGGGGATGAAGGGAATGAGAGCAGCCTTGTCAAGAAGGACATGGGGACACTGGTGGATGAAAAGCTGGTCATGAGCCAACATGGAACTTATAGTAACTTATCAATACCTGAGGGGGTCCTACAGAAAGGCAGGGGTAGGACTTTTTAATAAGATATCTGATGGGAGGATCAGAAATAATGGATGTAAATTGGAAGGGGGTAGATTCAGACTTGACATAAGAAAGAAATTCTTTACAGTGAGGGTAGTGAAACACTGGAACAGGTTGCCCAGAGAGGTTGTGGATGCCCCCTCTCTGGAAGTGTTGAAGGCCAGGCTGGACAAGGCACTGAGCAGCCTGATCTAGTGGGAGGTGTTACCCCAACTGGGGGTTGGAACTTGATGATCTTTAAGGTCCCTTCCAACCTGAACTGTTCTATGATTCTATGATATGTGCTCAGAGCCCAGAAAGCGAAGTGTATCCTGGTCTGCATCTGAAAAACTGTGGCCAGCAGTTTGAGAGATGTGATTCTTTCTCTTTACTCCTCTCTGATGAGACTCTACCTGGAGTACTGGAGGGATGTTTAAATCACTTAGTTATAGAGCCTAATAATACTTAAAGGAGAGGATGCTTTGTCATCTATCCCAGCAGCATCTACTCTACTGAGTAGAAGTGTTCTTCTGACACTTCAGAGTGAATTCAAGAAAAGAAGTTGTCAGGCACTGTGCCATGATCTTCTTCAAAGTGGGACTCAGGAGAAATCAGGACTTCTGCAGGTGATCATAACAAAGGCAAGATTTTTCACCAAAAAATGTCCTTTTCTGCAGAATATGAGTCTTTCTTCTTGAGGTGGTCTCCTAAAAGTAATTTTTCTTAATCATACATAAAATAGGCCCTTACAACATTAATTTCTTAAAGAACTATCTCAGAGTAGCAGCAGTGAGTATACATGTGGGAGAAATTACACATTTTTCTTCACAGCAATAGAAATCATAATTTGTATGCACATATGTACATGTATTTACTTTAATGAACTGGAGGAAGGCACAGCCTCTTCAATAGATATATTCTGATTTAAGAAAATGTCTAATAGTGACATCTCCCTATGAACTCATCTTTATGCAGTTAAATCCTTCATCTCTTCATCTAGAATCTGATATAACATCACTTTGAATTGCCAACCATGAAATCATTCATGTGTGTCAGCGACAGTATAAGTATTTTGTGTTTGCTGAGGGAGACAAGAGAGGAAGAAACATACTAAAACCATGATATTTTGTCCTTTGAGCATGCACACCTCAATTCTAAGAGTCACACTGTGATAAGCAGTGGTTATACTGCCATCTTGTTTGCTCTCACTTCTTTCTCCCCTTCCACACCGTGGAATACACTTGCTGTTAGCTTTTATCAGGTTTCATTTCCTCCACCTCTTAATTTTTTTATTACTATGAAACATTCAGGAACTGTTTGACTTATCTCAGTTTCATCCTAGAATGGCCTTCAGGGTCACCATGAGCAAGGAGAAAGGTGCAGAATTTGCTGCCTATTGTGATTCATGCTTCATGTAATTGTATGTGTCACCAAGACTCTGTTCTCTTATGAGTCTGTGAAAGTTGGACAGAAGAGTGAAAGAAAGATTAAACCTACAGCACACTGGACTCTGTGAGACTTCTTATGATGACTGTGCTATGAATGTGGAAAAGAAGATCACTGATGCTTGGAGAGGAGAACACAGTCACTGCAACATTGCAGCTGCTTGCATGGAAACTCCTCCAAATAATAAGTAGATGATAAACAGGCAAGAGGATCAACTCCTTTTATATCTTAATTCAAATTTCTCTTGCCTGCAGGATTTCACCTTCCTGATTTAGAACCCTTTTATATCAGATTCTCTCAGGCAAAGAGCAGGGCCATTAACAGTGATACTAGAAGCCTGATTAGAACGAATAACAAAGGCTGTAGTTTCAGTAAGTTAGGGGAAAAAAACCCAAACAACTTTAAGAGCATTAAACTCAGGCAGTATCTACTTTATGCCAATAAACTCCCACAGTCAGTTTCAAGACAAGTGTTTCTTTTTCATAGGACTCCAGGTTTCCTCCACCATAGTGACTCCTGTCTCAAAGCTCAAAACAGGGCTAACATACAAAAGGGCCAAGAAATCAGTTCCTGTGGTACTTGCAAAATGACACACTTTTACCACCCTTACTCCAGGCCATTGAAAGCTGAGCAAAGCAACTGTGTTCAACTTTGAAACTCTCACCTTCCTAAAATATTCAAGTTATCCATGAGACTGTACTCAGTGCTTGTTTTATGAACAGGGACAGGAAGGACAAAAATAGTTTTTCCCCCTTTGCTGTGCTGTTTGCATTCACCCAATTTGCTAGTTGCAAAGAGTATTCCAGCCCCTACAGAGGGTTGGAAAAGCAGAAGAAATGGATAGAGGTGGGCCTACAGCCAGAAAGTTATCCATAGGCTTTCAGACAACATCTCATCTAAGCTGCTGAAACTCACTTTCACATGAGTTGTGACATAACCATGACAGGAACTGACAAGTGTCAAAATCTTGCTGAACAAATAAGATTTCAGGTCCTATCCCCTCTGTATCAAAGAAGAGCCAGAAAATATTACACATTTATCCTGCTTTTTGCCATGGCACTAACTCCTCTCAGCAGCTTCATTTGCCCTCTATGAGCATGTCCAGTTCCTGCTTTCACTTAGAATAACTGCTGATACTTAAAATTAACTTCTAGTGGCTTTCCTGTCAGGGTGGGGCACTCTTTCTAAATATCACTCTACTGTGGGGAATATTGAGTTACCAGATGCTCTGCCATCGGGACTGGGCTTTCTGTGCACATGCCTGAATCCAAAAATCAAGGAATTATTTTCTTCATGGTCCAGAATGTCTCTCATTCTCTTTTTCCAGTGCTCTCATCATGTGCCACTTTCTCAATGGAACAGACTAACAAGAGTGGACCTGAGCACAATGGTCAGATAGTGGCAAGATACTGATAGATATAGTTATCACTACATTATGGTGTCCAGGTAAATTTCCAGCAGCTTCCTCCTTCTTCCCCCTCCCAGTCACGTAGTAAGCATACACCAGGGGATATTGTGACCTCTTGCAATTAATCAGATCTTACAGCCTTTTATTTTTTTCCAGAATACCATCTACTTCATGCTGTTGCATAGAGAAAAACCACATCACAGAGTAGCTTCTTCTTAGCCACTCACTGTGTCTGAAGATGCAGCCATGGGCAGTGTCCTCTGACAGCTCTTATCCCCATCACTCAGCCCAGATGCTAGGACAGGCACTAGATCTATAAACATAGTGTGTCTGAGGGAGTGTTGGTGTCCCCAAGGGACAGGATAGCAGTTCCTGGAGGAAGACATGATGGGCACAGTGAGTGGATCACATCACTGTCTCCAAGTCATCTTATATCCCCTCTCAATGGCACTGTGAATAGATCACATCACTCTCCATTTCATATCCTCTCTCTGTCTGCCAATGCCTTGCTGGAACATGGATCAGCATCACTTCGTGGTCAACATCCTACGAAGAGCACATCCACCTGCAGAGCATGCTGCCATCACCACAGCTTGCACATGATGCAGGCAAGTAGGGGGGGTTGAAACACTAAATGGCTCTATATTGCATAAAAAGAGATGAAAGACAATTGCTCTTGAAGTTTTGATGTGTTCCCAGCTACTTCACAGGACAGAGAGAGCCTGGGACCACAAAGGCCCTGTGATGTGGGCACCATAGGCTCACATTATTCTGCTCATGAATCCCAGTAACAAAACTCTCAGATGATCCATATAGGTCAGAATGATCCATCTAGGACTGCTCAGATACCTGCAGTAAATAGTTTATCGAATGGTTTATCTGCAGCCACCAAAGGCAATAGAAATCTCTTCATTATTTATTGTTAGTACCTCATGATCTGACATTTAATTTAAGTCTTCCACTGTGTCTTGCCCAGCAGCTTTAGCATTATAAATAGAGAAGCACTCTCTTTCCCACTTAAGAACTAGCCACAAGGATTCAGATCTGCTTGAAAAACCTTTTTGTAAGGCTTGCATCATGTTGCCATATATGGGTGATGTTTAGAAGCTTACAGGTACCTCTGTTATGAGGAAACCTACCCAATTGCCAAAGGCACTAAGTCAAGCCTTCATGGGCAGATATGTTTCTGTAAATACACATGGAATGAGGATGTTTTCTCTTTTGCTTACAGTTGCACACTTCCTTACAATTTACTTTTTTGAGAATTTTTTTTCCTCGTTACAAAAGCTCACACAGCATTTGGGATACTGGGCATTTTGGAACAGAGGGAATTACGATGCCCACGGACAACGTGTCCATTACAACTACACATTGAGTATTGCTGGTTTTCTTTCTCATCCCCACATCCACGACAACTACACATTGAGTATTGTTGGTTGCTTTCTCATCCGTCATATGTTTAGGTATGGATGCCAAGAGGACATGCTCCATAATCTTCCCAAGCAGTGCTTTTATCACTGTACTTCATCCTTACTCAAGCTGCCTATCCTTACAACTGCCTTAGGTGCTGGATTATATTTATTTGTAACAATGACAGCAAGCAGGTTCACAAGCTTCAATCAGATGCACAGAAATCTCCAGCATTATGGTGTAAGTCATAAAAGTATATAGCCTGCATTGTCAAAGCAGAAAAGACTAATGCCAAATCCAAATGTCCATCAGATGTAAATGTTACCAAGAGACTTTTCCTCATTGAAACAGGCTGTAAGGGCTCAGAAGAGTCCAAAAGAACAGCCACACTTGCTGCTCTTCTGAAGAAACTTCTTGGACATTCATAAGCATGGTCTGAAATCTATCCATGCATCTTGCACCTGGAGATGAGAAGTAAATGAGGCCATCTGGTCTTCAGAGCCCTTGCCCATGTAACATGTTGGCCACTTTGTCACTTTTCAAAACACCCATAAAAGTACCTCTAACACTTCTGCTTTCAGAGATACAGGCCAGTCAGTCTCACCTCTGTGCCTGGCAAAATCATGGAGCAGATCCTCCTGAAGTTGCTGCAAAAAAGCCTGGAGGATGACACAGAGGTGACTGAAAGCCACCGCCCATGGCAGAGGGGGGGCAAATCATGCCTGACCAATTTGGTGTCTCTATTTGGAGCCCCAGCATCGATGGATAAAGGAAAGGCAACTGACATCATCTGCCTGGACATGTGCAAGGCATTTGACACTGTCCCACATGACATCCTGGTCACCAAATTGGAAAAAGAATGTGTTTGACAGATGGACCATTTGCTGGAAAAGGAGCTGGTTGAATGGTCGCACTCAAAGAGTTGCAGTCAATGGCTCATTGTCCAAGTAGAAACCAGTGACGAGTGGTGTTCCTCAAGGCTCAGTACTGGGACCAGTGCTATTTAACATTTTTGTAGGAGATGTGGGATTGAGTGCACCCTCAGCAAGTTTGCAGATGACACCAAGNAGTGCATCTCTGAAGAGAAGGACTTGGGAGTGTCAGTGGATGACAAACTCAACATGAGCCACCAGTGTGCACTCACAGCCAAGAAGGCCAACCAAATCCTGGGATGCATCAAGAGAATTGTGGCCAGCAGGTCAAGAGAGGTGGTTTTGCCCCTCTACTTGGCTCTGGTGAGACCCCACCTGGAGTATTGTGTCCACTTCTGGAGTCCTCAACATAAGAAGGACATTAAGCTGTTGGAGCAGGTCCAGAGGAGGGCCACGAAGATGATCAAAGGGTTGGAGCAACTCCCTTATGAAGGCAGGCTGGACAAGGCATTGAGCAGCCTGATGTAGTGGGAGGTTCCTGCCTATGGCAGGGGGGTTGTAATATTTAAGGTCCCTTCCAACCCGAACTATTCTATGATTATACAATTCTATGATTATTACCATCATGCTTAAGTAGTACAGAGATCTCCAGAGAATAGGAAAACCATACTATCTTCAGCTTACAGGCAAGGAGAGGTCCATATTTTTTAAGCTCTCTGTTCTGAACTCTAGATACATGACTATGCTTCCGTCCCTTGGATCCTGCAATGCTGACCACAGGCACACAATTAGAGTGCACCCCTTGGATGCAGATCTGCAGTGTGGGAGATGAGGAAGAGAGCTGATAACCCACATAACAGAGACCACCACTGAACACACGGCCTCTGTCTTAGGCTATCTATGGTAGGCATTGCAACCTTCTTTTCTGCTGGCTGCTTTGTTGTGGAACTGGACTTTTTGAATCAGGTTTCCTAGCTGAGGAAGCAATTGCCCTGAGGGACCAGAGCCACTCTGAACTTCTCAGCACTTACTGTGGAGCACATGCTGTGCCATAGGCTTATCCATGTGGTACACATGAGCTAGAAAAAGTTCCTATGCTTATAGATACTTGCTTAACGTTTGTAGATGGCATATTTTGAAATAGCTTTATTGAGACTGTGATTGTGACCACATTTGAATAGCAGAGACAGCTCATTGTTAAAAATAGCACTTGGACCATTAATTCCATTTAATTTTTGTATTCGCCACACTTCATGCACTAAGAAAGAATCTTATGTTCTCTTAAGGAAGAGGTACGACCAATTAGTGCCTTATATATTTGGTCTTCATGAATCTGCTTTGTAGGTTCCAGAAAGACCTAAATTATCCCCTCATGTCTGTACATCTGTTCTTGAAGACTGCATGAAATAATCACTACTTTGTCCTTCCTGTTGCCTAGAATAGTCTGTACTCCTGTATTCTGAGGTTTGGTGAATATAAATGTTCAGAAGAAGACTGAATATCAAATGGAAATTTCACTCAGCAGATGATACAGTTTTACCACTATGTGTTTCTTTAACAGAATAATATACAAGTGGACACTGGAACAGGTTGCCCAGAGAGGTTGTGGATGTCCCCTCTCTGGAGGTATTTAAGGCCAGGCTGGAAAAGGCACTACCAGCCTATGGCAGGTAGGTTGGAACTTGGTGATCTTTAAGGTCCCTTCCAATCCAAACTATTCTATGGTTCTGTGATTCTAACTCTTCTGTATCTTTGCCTTCATTTACAGGCCAAAAAAATAAAAGATTATACCTAAATTTACCTGCTGAAGGAGCTTTCCATGCTTTGTAAAATAAGACTTTTAACTCTAAGGGAAGGATACTTCAGTGCAGGAATAATGGCTTGTGTTAATGTTAGATGTCTCAGAAAATTAGTTCACTAAGAGCATTAAACTCTAGCTATTCCATGACATCTTTCAAGTATCACTCTCTCTGCAGTGGGAACTAACAACCTTGAGAATGATGCCCAGGCATGCAGTGCCTCAAAAACACATGATAGCTTAGGGTGGGAAATGAAAGGATCAGTTGGAAGCCAAACAAAATCAAAAAGATGGAGCACAGAGAAAAGACAACAGATGACATGTGCAAGTTTAAAAGTTCTGACTAGAAATGCAAGAAAAAATTTGCTACAACAGTGATCAGATACTGGAGTTAAATGCCCAGCAAGGATGTGGAATCCCTTCCTTGAAGGTACTCAGAATTCAACCAAGTAATTTTTTGAGCAAGTAACAGGGTAAGTCTTTGGCTGGACAGGATGATTTCTAGGGTTTTCTTCCACCTAGATTTTTGGATGGTTCTATGAATATGACTACATAATGACCTCCTTCGCATTCACATGAATCATGTTATGCCATTATGTGAGTTCATATTGGTCCCTTGATGTCATAATATCAATCTTGCGGGTATCATTTCTGTTCATATTTTACATGGTCAGTCCTTAACAGAGACCAAAACCTTTTAAACCAGAATGTTTGTTTGCCCACTTTCTCTAAGCATGACCATGATCATATGTTAATTATGATACTTTAAACATGATCATATGTTTATTATTTTAATTGCTTTTTTTTGGGGAGCTTACCTAATTCAACTTGATAACAAGATGCCTATTTTTTCACAGCAATTGTAACTTTCTAACTAATAAAACCATTGCCACCTATTGTGGAGAGTTTCAGCATCTTGAAGACTGATCTAGATGGCCTCTTATTCAAGTGGAGTTACTTTGGAAGTGTCTTGGAATATATATATTAGTTAGAAGCAGCTTGTGTGTATTTCTTCTTGGGTGAAATGAAAAATTTAATTATATGAAAAAGATGCAAATTACTGCCAAGTGTGTTAACTGTGAGAGAGTTGCATTATCTTCTAACATAAATTGTCAGTGAATTGAAGAAAAGACGTTTTGGAAGCTGATCTGATTACTGTCAGGGAAAGTGCTCAAACTCAATTGTTGGCAAATGTCCAGTACCCATCACTGAATGATCATCGCCTCATCATTCAGCCTTCTCAACTGACATGCAAAACAACATCCAAATATTCATTGCACATCTGTGCTGGACAGATTATGCATTAGCAATTCAAATCAATTCAATGTACAGGCAGTTTCTGTAAAGGCGTCTGTTTGGGTGAGATGCCTTGTTGTCTGGGCTGGATAATAAGGCAACTCTGTCTAATCTTGGAGAACAATCAACCCATCTTGAGAAGGTGACTGACTACGTATGCTCTTGCCCTGACAGCACTAGAACAATGGCCCCATAATGCACTTGACTCAGCTGGTAATAAAATCTACTTTTGATTAGCAGCCATGGCTTGTGTCAATCACTGCGTGATGTACCATTGTCCTCTGGTCCCAAACACAGTTTATTTACAGGGAAACAAAAGCTTTTTGGATATGGCTGCTGCCCAGAGATTGCAAAATAGATTGAGCTGTCAGCCTCACACACTGGATGAAGATTAATGAGTTGTGCAGACAATAAATATGAAGCAATGACCATAAATATGCTAATAGGTATTATCCATATACACTATAATTGCTACAAAAATTAAAAAGTAGTGTGAAGGAAATAGGTCACAGGGTGACAGATAGATAATCTTGGATGCTGAAGATCTTTGGTTCAGTCAGATTCTCTGCAGGTTTATTTCCTTCAATTAGACCCTTCAAAAGAGTAATTGTTTAAAAGCTGTTTGAATAATTTCTTTTGAAACAGAGGTTTATGGGAAAATGTTTATGAAAAAGTGACTTCAATGAACATGTTATTGGAATGAAAAAGGTGACTACCAAAAGCAGGCTATGAAGAGATTAATGCCCGTGAGCAGCTGCCCATCTTCACTGTGAGGAAAATATTTTTAAGTGGCATGCTCATGAGGAAAATGTGCTGAAGAGACACAGCAGTTTATATCTACAGACACAAGTGAGTAAGGTCATTCTTGAGCAAAATATAGAAGAGTTACATGTACATCTGGTTGTATTGGTTTGCCTGGTTTTCTCAGCTTAGCACACTTCAAATTTTTATTTCTTTATTTTTAACTCAAGAAATTAAGAATGCCCTTGGCTCAGATTTTCCGAGCATTTCTGGTCGAGACCTTGGTTTTCCAGTTCCTTTCAAAGAGCAGTCTAGATAGTTTTTGACACCAAAGGAATTCATTTGAACCTGAAATTCAGAGTTAAACATCGAATTATGTTAGCTGTGTGTTTAAATGCTGCAGCACCTAAGGCTACTGAAATTGTAGTGACACTGAAAATAAAGGCAGTTGTACTGCTGCTGTGCATGGCTTTGACTCTCTGTTCTCTGAGGCTCAGACTGCCAGTGGATGCTTTTCAGGTCATCTCCTCTCCTCACATTTTTAGCTTCTGGAGCAGAGAAATTGCTCAGATATTCTCCTGAGATCCAGTTTGCTTTTATAATGTTAAGCTCAGTGATACAAATGAGTTATTTTAGTTTTCCTTCCATACTTCAACTAAAAGTGGCATCAGTTTGGCTCTTAAATTGTCACTGTTTGGATTTTTGGCAGACAGTCCACAAAGAGTTGCAGCTGCATTAATGCTTCTGTGCCAGGCTTCCTCCTGGACATCAACTGCACTTGCATAATGTCTTGGAAGCTATACTTGCTGACCAGAAATACAAGTAAAACAAAGCAGAAAAAGGCAGGGGAACATTTAGGAAAACATCTCACACAAAGCTGAGAGGAGAAGCATTTCTTTCTATATGAATCAATGGAGAGCGGGGGCCACTGGAAGCTGCAGGCACAGAGACTGAGTTCTTGTTTCCTGTCCTAGTTCAGTGGTGACAATGGGAATTTTTAACATGAAGGCTGTGATGTTGGTCATGTTACCAGGGCACACTGAGGTCCTGTCCCATCACCCTAAGCAAGGAGAGCACAGCATATCCAGAGATGACAGGCAGGTTGAACCAAGTCCAAACCACCAGGAAAATTTGTAGTTTTGAGGGAAGTCCAAGGCCAGAAACATGAGTCAACAAACCAGTTTCAGGTCTGGTTATGATAGAAAGACTTTGATTGCTAGGCTTGTCTGTCCTTGCCAACCAGGCAAGTCCAAGGTCAGCTGCAGCTCTGTCTGGATCAATGAAGTATTGCTGTGATGATGTCACAGACAGCATGGCTCAGGCAAGGACTGAGGACCCAGGGGAGGCTGGCCAGGGCAATGTGAGAAGTACAGTTAAAGGTCATGGAATCATAGAATGGGTTGGGCTGGAAGGGACCTTAAAGATCATCTAGTTCCAACCACCCTGCCATAGGCAGGGACACCTCCCACTGGAACAGGCTGCTCAGTGCCTCCTCCAGGCTGACCTTAAACACTTCCAGAGAGGGGACGTCCACAACTTCACTGGGCAACATGTTCCAGTGTCTCACCACCTTCATAGGAAAGAACTTCTTTCTATATCCAGCCTGAACCTACCCTCTTCCAATCCGCATCCATTACTCCTAGTCCTGCAATGACATTATCCTATTAAAAAGTCCTACCCCAGCCTTTCTGTAGACTCCCTTCAAGTACTGATAAGCTACAATGAGGTCCCCTCTGAGCCTTCTCCAGGCTGAACAACCCCAACTCCTTCAGCCTATCTTCATAAGGGATGCTCCAGCCCTTTGATCATCCTCATGGTCCTCCTGTGGACCCACTCCAGCAGCTCAATGTCCTTCTTGTGTCGAAGATTCCAGAACTGGACACAAAACTCCAGGTGGGGCCTCACCAGAGCTGAGGGGCAAAATCTCCTCTCTTGACCTGCTGGTCGCACTTCTCTTGATGCCAGTTCTGACACAGACACAAGAGATTGACCTTGTTTTATTTAATTTCCATTCAAGGGATTGCCTCAAGTTTCCATGGTAAGCTGAAGCAAGTAAAAGCAAACTCCTTCCAGGTCAGTACTACTTCATCATTTACATTTGCGACATCACTACAGTAATGAGAGCATGAAGGTAGTCAGAACTCAGCTATATTTAGCACAGAGCCATCTGTGCCTGCTCCCATGTTCCTCATCCAACTCACTGCAGCCACGTAGCAGATGTTAGGGCCAACTCCTTGGTACAGTTGTAAACAGAGGCTTCCCTTAAATCCCTCTGGTAGCTTCCCTCTCCTTACTGTATCAAGTTTCTTGGCTTTGTTTCCATGAAACGACCAGTAATTTCTCCTTTCCCTGCTTATTCACTGATGCCTCTGCCAACCATGAATTCCTTGAATAAACTTTGTTTGTGATGAATCTTTTACTTTATCTAAATTCAACCACTTTCAGTGAAACAACTTTGTGTGTATCCATTATGAACTGTGTTTTTAGACTGGGTAAAAGGACACCACAAACAGAGAGTCTCTGCAACTTTGTGAAACTTTCACTCCCTGTGGCTTTTTCAGAATTTTTCATTTCCTGATGGGCTGCCTAGAATATTAAATAAATTGTATCAACAAAGCACCAAAGATTTTACCAGTTTTGAAGGAAGAATTTGTAGCAATATGTTCAGAGAATGTGATGTTTTTGTTTTAGTGTTACTTTGAAGAGGGCCTGTAGAATTAATTGTCTATTAATGCTTGCATTTAAGATAAATTTTTAGGTATTTTGTAACATTATCAAACTTTTATCAAAATTATAAACAAGGCACTTGAGAAATTATGGGAATAAAGATGCATCATTGCAGGTTACAGAAGCTCTAATTCAAGCAGAATAGAAAATAAAAAATACAAACTTTGGAATTAGAGAAAACTAACACACATTAAATAAGGGAAAATTGAATTGTAGAAGGGAGTTAAAAGAGCAGCACTGCTCAAATGCATATGGATTTAATATCCTGCTGCTTAGACTAATAACCTCATATGAGAAGAGAGGAACAGACTTTCCATATACAAGATACAGATATTATAAAATCATGAAAAAACTATATTTTTATTCTATACATTCCCACTTCCTGTGTGACCTAATCAGATATTCCTCTTTACCTATGGAAGGAGGACCATAGATTTTTAAGCAACCTTACTTAAACTACTTGCTAAGAAAGCTGCAACAAAGGAAAGTGTGCTGCTTGCAGAAGTCTGTTCATTAAAGATGGAGGCTTTGTTTTAGCAGGATTTGTGTGAGGAAGAACAAAGCATCTGTGCCAATCTCATATGATGCAAGTTCCTTCCATAAAGAAATTAATTTCCATTTGTTACTGAGTTCTGATTTCCAGCTCTCTATAAACCACACTTTTCAGGAGTCAATGTTCCCACAGGTGAACTCCAGGTGCTGTAACTGACTCAAGTTGCAGTTTCCCCATGACCACCACTTTGCTACCTTTTTCTCAATTGTCTTTACTCCACGTTGTATTAATTCTAAAAAAAAGGAGCACCCTTCTACAGATGGAATGATATTCAAAAGAACAAAGAGGCAAAGTTCCCAGATAAATCAGCAGTTAATCAATGATTCATAAGCTACAAACATGATTAAAGTATCCTAAGTGGAAATGAGTTGCATTTTCCTAAATTTCACCTTGGCAAACAGAAGGCATCTTTCAAAGTTCAGTTTCATTTCCTAGATGAGGATCCGGTTTAGTTTCATTTCTTCCTGATCCTGGGAGCAGTTTCATTTCTTTCCTGTTAGCCAGACAGTGTATAAAAGGACTGGCTGAGCCTCACAGTGCTTCAGTGGATTCCACACCATCACAGACAGAAATGTCTGACCAGAACGTCCACAATGCTGGCTTCACTCCCTCTGGGATCAGAGGAGGATCGCTTGGTTCATCAATGATGTCCCAAGAAGCAAAAGTGTCTGGAGGAGGCGTGCATTCTGGAGGCCCTACTTCTACTCTCCAGGGAATGGGTATGTGCAGTTCTCTATGTTTGTGGTTTTGTGGTTCAGTGCATAGGGACAAGTGGTATTTCCTTTTCTCTTGAAAATAATCTTGCCAAGTAACCCCTTCTGTCCTGCATTCCTGTGTAGCACTGGAGAAAAAGATTCCTATATTTAACTGCATGCTGGGATGCTGCAGCCAGCAGGTGATTTTGCTCCTCTACTAGGCACTGGGGAGACCCCAACTGGAGTTACTGTGTCCAGTTCTGGAGTCCTCAACATAAGAAGGACACTGAGCTAGAGAAGGATCAGAGGGGGATCTCACAGTAGCTTATCAATACCTGAAGAAAGGCTGGGGTTGGACTTTATAATAGGCTACAGGATGGCAGGACTAGGAGTAATGGATGCAAATTTGAAGAGATCAGATATAGGCTGGAGACAAGAAAGAAGTTCTTTATTGTGAGGCTGGTGAGACACTGGAAGGGGCTGCCCAGAGAGACTGTGGATGCCCCCTCCCTGGAAGAGTTTAAGGCCAGGCTGGAGGGATCTAGGACTTGTATCTCCCACATGTCAGGAGTGGGAGAATGGCAGGCTGGTTATGAGTGAGGATCTCTGCTGTATCAGTCAGCCACTGGTCTACTTCTTTGGTGGTAAGCAGCTAGAAGTCTACAATATGATGGAGCTGAACCTGACTCTTCCGGTCATAAAGTGAGTGGCTGGCCAGATGAGCTGCCCAGGGTCCATATTTATATCTTTTAATGGTAAAAGACTTGATTAGACAGAATACCCAAGTGTGTAGCTCAGCTGACTGAGCATCCAGCTCCTAATCTTAGGGTCAAGTGTTCAAGTCTTGGTCTAGTTACGAGGCTAGACAAGTGAGGATGATGGCTGGACTCGATGATCTGAAAGGTCCCTTCCAACCTAGATGATCAGGATATGATTTACATAGCTGCAAATATTACTCACAGCATGAGAGTTCCTAGTCAGAGAGGGAACAAGGGACATAGGGGTCATTAGAAGAGATACAGCATGTCATGCGTGTGAGGCATTTTTTTTCATTTTTACTTTTTGATTTTATCAGCAAGTCCAGGTTACTGAATGCAGTGTTTATTGAAAATCTCACAGCAATGAGCTTCAGGGATGATAGCAGCAGAGGGACAGAATGTGAGAGAGAGATGGGAGAGGAGAACAGAAATGAGAGCAGAGGAGCTGCTCTTAGACACCATGCTGCTTTTGCATGGGAGATGACAACTACAGAATAAAATCATACACTAGAGCAGAGTCAGCTGCAGTCTTGCCTTCTGCCACAAATATGGGTTGTAAATCAGTACTCGGCACACCACTGACCAGTGGCAAAATCTTCAGCAGTGATGCCCTAAAGAAAACATGAAGTTGACATTTCTAAACTACAAGGCTGAAGGCCTGCATCCATTCTTGTGCTGAGGAGCTTTTGATAAGAGATGCCCCCTCCCTGGAGGTGTTTAAGGCCAGGCTGGACAAGGCACTGAGCAACCTGATCTAGTGGGAGATGTCCCTGCCCATGGTAGGGGTTTTGGAACTAGATGATCTTTATGGTCCCTTCCAGCCCAAACTGTTCTATGATTCTATGAACAACACCAAGCTTTATTGTTCCAATGTCTGTATCAACTATAGACTTAAGAAAACCAATATTTTGTTAAAGAGAAATATGCCCGAGTCAAGGAAGCTTTAGCCAAGCCTCCAGTAGCTATTCCAAGGGAGCTTTTATCCACGTGAAAAATGCTTGCTCTGTAACATTGCCAAGGCAGGTGTGAGCTTTGGCTCCCTGCAGCAGGAGAGCTTGCCACACATTCTTTGCCTGATTGAGAGCTAAAAGGCTCTGATTTCATTTCCGCAGGTGCTCGCTGAAATCCCTTGCTCTTCAAACACATCTTCTTAACCTTTTCATTCAGACTGTAACCCTTCCTCCCCTCAGAACAAACATGCTTGAAGGAGCGGCTGATTCTGCAGCAGAGCCTGAGTATTGTTCAGTGTCACTTCACAGAAGATGCTATAACAAGCTCATCACTAAAATATTTGAGCATCCTCCAGGAATGCTTTAAAACATTATCAGTAACATTTGTCTTTGCTAAAGCTTTACTCCTCTCCCAGGAAGGCTGTGGAATGGGATGCTACACTTGAGGTTTATTTGTAGTGAGATGGAGACATACATATAATTTGGCCACTGGCTACCACAGCCTGCTGTGTTTGAATTCTACAGGTATCTATCTATCTATAGGTATCTATGCTATGGAAAGTGAATTGAAAGGAATGTATCTTTCACCTAAAGCAGTGAGTGGTTAGGTCTGCAACAATCCTTAGTTACTGTAGAGGTTTCTTCCACAGTCCTCAGCCATCTCTGCAGAAAACTCTGAACTCATCAGAGACAAACTCTTCTGAAACTGTTTTGGAGATCCAAATGTATCAAAGACAGTCTGTGCAATAGTTGTAGATTTTTTTTTTCACGTTCAAGGAACATCCACAGAACACTGCAAATGCCTTCTCCTCAAAGTGGCAGCTGAAAAGCAGTATGCTGATGAAGCTTGAAGTCAAGTAATCAGCAGTCTTCTTGGTTCTTGACATATTTTTCTACCCTTAACTTTTTAAAACACTAGCATTTTATAATTATCCTGTAAGGTTCCTTCGTGTAAGTAACATCTCCTTTTAAACCTTCTAGGTGCCAGAGGTTCAACCCATTCATCAGGTTTTACCAGCAGTGGGATCTCCAGAGGATCTACAGCCTCCGAGATGATGTCCAAGGAGGCAATATCCCATGGAGGTGGAACTCCCAGGGGCGGTACAACTTCTACTGTCCAGTCCATCTGTGAGTGAGAGTCCTCCTAACAACTACAAAATAACAAAGACTTGCAAGAAGTCAGCAGTATTTCAGCTAAAGTAGATGCTATTGGAGATAAGCAGAAGTGGCTGCATTGTACCTGAAGCAACATTTCTCTTACTTCTTACTTTATACTTGTTGGGAAGCTACAACCAGACAATTAGTAGATACAGTTGTGCAGGAAGTTGCAAAAATAAAGACTCATAGCAGAGACAAGAAATCTGAAACACATAGTGACAGAAAAAATAAGGCCATTGAAAGTTTAGGTTATGCCTTTCACCTGCACCACAGTGGAAGTCCATTTTCAATTTTTTTCCAAACACAAATTCAGGACCAAACCAAGATCGTCAAGTTTGAACACACAAAACAGATTTAAGCGTGAGGAAACAGTGAAGCATGAGAATAGAGCTGTCAAGCTGACAGATAGGAATCATTAGTTCACCTCTTGTGGTCTTTTACAGGAGTTTAGGTTTTTTTCCTTTTAAAGGAAATTTGCTGGTTCAAAAGCAGAGGGATTGACTTGCATTTACCAGCTCAAAGCAGAGAACAGCACAATTCTTCTGCATCACCCTCACAAGCTAATGTGGCTCACACCTAGATAAATCAAACCAAAGTCTGAAAAAAGTCTAGTCTATACCTAACTGCATCAGTAAGGAAGCTCATTATGATAGTGTTTGTATATGGTAGAGAACTGGAGACAGGGTTGACATTCTAATGTTCAAAAAGGGTCTTCCAATGTGTCACACAGATCACTGGTCTCTGACATAGTAATGTCTGTAACCAATGCTCAGATATTCTGTATTTTTTCTGATATTGCAACTTTGCTTTATGTTGTTCTCACAATTTTCTTTGCATTTGTCCTTAGCAATGGGCGGGAAAGGAGGAAGACACTGAAAAGGAAAACATCAGTCTAGAAGCAAGCTTCATCCTTTGCAAGCACAGTCATTTCACAGCTTCTCAGCTTCTTTGCTCTCGCTGACACTGAGATGAAAAGCAAAGCTTTGTTCACATGCACAAATAAAGTTTACACTAAAATGATGGACTCTCGTGTGCAATTAATTGGGATGTGGATAAGGGTGAGCTTTTCTACTTGTTTCAACATTTTTTGAAGCACAGGCACATACAAATACATGTTGATAAATGAAAGCTCAGGTACTTCAGGGATGTCCTACAAAAGTCCTGGACATGAGGTGTGCTTGCTGGCTTGACCTCATGTCACCTCTAAGTAAGGCTGTGGTGGCTTTGTCAAAGAGGTGCTGGGGTAGAGGCAGAGAAAGCTGGCTGCCTGCTCAAGAGCACAGACACATTTTTCTACATTTTCCCTGCTCGTGACTGCTTTATCACACTACTGCCATTTCTGCATGGAAAAGAGAGAGTGCTGAATCTGTACAAAGCAGTTTTGACTGGACAGCATTTTATGTCTATTTATTACAGATTAAAGGACACAGACAAGTAGAAGGCAAAAGAGAAGTTTCATGCCCCTCATATGGATTTTCACAGAGCTGTGTCTCTCCAACATAGTAAAAATAAAAGCATTCAAGCTCTGGGTATTAGGCATAGCCTTGGTGTGAGTGTTCAAACATGGAACTGGCAGTTCTCAAGTCTTCAATTCTGGGCTAATACATAGCTTTAATTAGGCCATTTTACACTTCCCACTCCAGGCTTAATGCAGGAACCTGTGACTACTAAAATGTATCTGTGATCTACCAGCAAATCTGTGTTCCCTTCTCTGCCTTTCACACAGGCAGGAGGCAGACCAAGAAGGTCTGTCCTGGCTGTTCCCCATGCAGAGGTTCCCCTCCTGCATGCAAATGCCAAGGTAACTGTCAGAGAGCAGCAGGGACTAAGATTCCCACCAACAGACTTTCAAACACCTGCTTTAGCTGTAATGATGCTAAAGTGAGACATAACCATGAAACAAATATAAAAATAGCAATAGTGGAAAAACTCAAGATATTTATGCCTAAAAGATGGGAAATCAATCTAAACCAGAGCAAGGATCCCTGATCACATTTCATTTCAGCACTTAATGTGATCCTGGCATTGCAAATTTGGATTACTTTTCCCATCTTTCAATCCTAGCCTCGATGGCTTTGCTGAAGCAGAGAGCATCCTCAGCTGCATTTGAATCCATTTAACAGAGTCAGCTCCAACAGGTCTGTGGGAGAACATAGGTAAAAGCTTCCTTCTGAAAGCATTACCCACAGACCACTTAAGCAAACTCATGTGTACATTGCTACAAATGAAGTATTTACATTTTTAACAGAATATAATTGGAAGGGTCAAATAACAACAAATATGGCAGTCTAAACCCCTCACCTCTCTCAATCAATCCTTCCACAACAAATAGATGCAGAGAGAGAGAGAAAGGAGAAGAGATGGCTGTGTGATTACCAGAGCAATAGCACTGAAGCAATACATGGCAGAAAACACACAGCTCTCTGCACAGAAATCGATTTCTCCCATGGGATGGGGTCGATAGTTGTCTGACAGGACACTATACAGGCAATTTAGTAGCATTTTATCTAAATTAATCTGTTCCTCCCTCCCACACACACATCAGCCTCCCAGTTCATAAGGAGGCTCCCTGAGCAAAATGGGTTTATTTAATTTTTATCATACAGGAGGAAAGTATTTATCATTCTGAAGACACTACCATTGTCTATTAAAAATCAAATGTTGCTGCTGGTTGTTCATTACCCACAACTCTTTCACAATGTTGTTATTCTAATTAGTTAACTAATGCACGCAGCCCATAAAAATCACTTTCAGTTAGTCCAGAAACATCTTTCATGCCCCAAAACATTTTCAATTATACATCAGGAAAAATAAGTCAACAAACTAGTCAGCTGACTAGGAGGAGTATTGGTATCTGAAATTACATTTTTATGCAAGAAAAAGCTTATTTTTGATGAATGCATTATAGACAGTGATCTGTTGTCCGGTATTAAGAGTACTTAATAAATAAAAAATAATAAAACCAAGCTGATCTCATTAGTGGATATCTGTGTGAAGTAAATGCTATGGAAGGAGAACCCCTAATAAGCATAATTCCAAGGATAGATTTTCGGTGCTATGGGAGTTTGGTATTGTGCCCCAAAGGCTCTTGTAAATCCAGCTGCAGTTCTTGCTCATCATTTAGAAGATTAGAGGCTGATAAGCGACAGTCAAGCCTTATTAGAACAGGCCAAGGCAACAGGAAACATTAATTGGCTAATTTAATGCACAAGGAGACAACAAATGCCTGCATTGTGCTTCAGATGCTGCCTCCTCTATTGATTTGTTCATGTCTTATATTGTGAAATTCTCACAAATTCTGGGTGAAGAGGCTTTAAGACAAACAATGCATTTTAAAATACCCTCATACCTTTTTATTTCCTGTGGCTTCCCTACTTCTTGTGCTATTAGAGGTAGCCCTGCTCTTGGAAGTCACAGAATGGAGACTACTTCCTTGTCCAAAGTCTCCACCAACAAAGGGAGACCAGAGGTACTGAGCCTACCTGCAGTGAAATGGTGCCTCACCAGCTTAAGTGTGTTATGGTTTTGTCACACACAGCAGGAGCACTCTCTCTTTTCCTCTAGAAAGCTGGAACCACTTAGCAAATTCCTCTTCCTTCTCCCCGGAGGAGATGTGGAAGCCATTGGCCAATTTTCCTCTGGAAGTAAGAAATATGAGCAGAAACTCCTAACATGGGTTTTTCTTCCCTGCCTAGTGCCAGAATTAATCTGCTCATCTGTAGATTCACTCAGTCCCCTCTGTGGTGGATGTTGGTGTCTGGAACTCCACAATTTCTCAGCTCCTAGTTTGAAAGATTTTCTACTCTAAGATGTCTTCCCTACAGCTGAGCAGGAGGGAAGATATTTCTCTTGCAGTGGAGTAAATGCAACATGAGGAGAGAGTCCTTTCTTTACTAAGCTGACTTTTTTCTTCTTATTTTCTACCACTGTAACCTGGAAGAACGGGGGGTGATAATTCACAGGCACTTTATTTTAATAATTTACATTTGCAGCACCCTAAATATTAAAATGCACTTTGCAGGTATGCAAGAATAGTTAATTTCAAATAAACATTGCACATTATGCTCTGTTCAACAGCACCCCATCTCACTTTCTGTGAGATTCAAGCATGGCTTTTGAATCATTCCCTTTGGGGATTTCCAAGCCACAGCCTCTCCCTTCCACCCAGCAGCTTGGCAATGTTCCTGCTCTGAGCAAGGTTCTCTGTGTCTGTGGCCCTGGCTGCTGCAGCAAAACTCACTGCTGGCAGAGCACCCACACACTTTAAGCTTCTCCAGTATTGTCACATTTGAAGTCAGTGTGCTCTTCACACCTACCCATCTGCAAGGAAGGATGTAGCCTCTCTGAGTCCATTTAGCATATAATGTGGTGCTGCAGAGTGCTCATGAAAGTCATGGAAGCCTTGAGAGTGCCGGCCCAAAAGTCCAGCACATCCTTTTCAGCACTACATTAACCATGCTCTAGTTGTACTCCTCGCATTTCCTCAAGAACTGGCCAAATCACAACTATGTGACATGATCCAATAGCTGAAAATTAGGAATTGAAGTCCTCAACACAAGAAGGACATTGAGCTGTTGGAGCAGGTCCAGAAGAGGACCACGAAGATGGCCAAAGGACTGCCCTATGAAGACAGGCTGAAGGAGTTGGGGTTGTTCAGCCTGGAGAAGAGAAGGCTCAGAGGGAACTCACAGTAACTTATCAGTACCTGGGGGGGTCCTACAGAAAGGCAGAGGTAGGACTTTTTAATAAGATATCTGATGGGAGGAACAGAAACAATGGATGTAAATTGGAAGAGGGTAGATTTAGACTTGACATAAGAAAGAAATTCTTTACAGTGAGGGTGGTGAAACACTGGAACAGGCTGCCCAGAGAGGTTGTGGATGCCCCCTCTCTGGAGGTGTTCAGGACCAGGCTGGACATGGCACTGAGCAGCCTGATCTAGTGGGAGGTGTCCCTGCCTATGACAGGGGGGTTGGAACTCGATGATCTTTAAGGCCTCTTCCAACCAGAACTATTCTATGATTCTATGATTCTAAAAATGTTTGTAATGGCACTGAATGCTGCATAGGACCTATTCTGCTGAACACAGGTAAGTCAAGACAGATCTCCTCATCTCAGAAGGCCTCACAGTATTCTTGGACCAAGATCAAGAAATCCTTTTCAAACCAGCTAGTAGCTACACAGAAGCTTGGTTAAGCTCTTCTGGAGAGAACGATACCCCAGTGCCCTTTCTCTGGGCTTTCATTCAGTTGAAGTTCAGCGTGTTGTGATCATACTGATAATAAAATTGTGCAAGGTGCCTGCAGTTGTCCGTCTCCTCAGGGTATTTTACATTAAAGAGTCACAACTAATAATTCTATTTGAATACACAGAAATACAAAAGATTATAACAGCATTCTATTATAAAATATTAATAATTAATGGTACCAGTAAATTAATTTCGATAGTTTCCTATCCTTCTCTATACCAGTTTTGAGAAAAAAATGAGCATGGAAATTGCTCATCTAATACTCGCAATATTTTCCCTAAGCTATTTTTCTACCTGTTTTTGGTGGGGTTTTACTCTTTTAAAGAATGCCTGAATGTTAAAATAAATAAATAGATTTCCCTCAATGTAATGAAGTACCATACAAAATATTGTCCCTAAGGAAAAAAAAGTGTGTGCTACCAAAACAGTTCTTATATTTCAGATGTTGGGGTTTTCTTGCAGTCCTTTGTAATTGGAATTTCCACCCAGCCAAGATTTTTACTGGCCAATTTCAAGCTACCTCTGCAATTTATGTTTACACATAAACAGCTCCAATTTTAATTGCTATCAACTTCTTATACTTGATAGATGGTCTCAAACATTTTGCCTCCAGAGACTACTTACTTTGCCAAGTATTGACACACTTTCAAGATTTATACTTCTCTAAGGAATGAAGTTTACAATAAAATATAATGTATTCCGTGGCTGTGAATGGTAATGTTGCTAAACCTTCCAAAGATATTTCACAACTGATAGTTATTTCCTTTTCATGCCCAGAACTGCAGTATTTTAGTCCTAATACAGATTTTCATTTTTAAAGAAAACTAAAATGCCTCATTTGTCTAACCTAATCTTTCAGAGATCAAATATGACTTCATTTAGCTTTTCTTCCATTAGAGCCATTATTGGACTAATGATTCCACTGTCATTTTCCCCAATAATTATTTTGAGAGAGTAACTCTAGTGGAAGGGTTTCACTGACTTATGGGACTGGAATAACCCCTTACAGAGCTCTAGTATTGCACTGTGTGCAGAAAAAGGAATTGTTGCAAAACTCTAAAATACAACACCAAACACACTATTAGTTACTAAATATTAGACAAACACAACGTGTTTTATCTAGACATTTGGATCCAGTTTTCTGATGGCAATCATAGATCACATTGCCTTGAGAAGGCCCCAAGGACAAGGAAAGATTCCTAGAAAAAAAAATACAAGAAGTTGCACCATCTCCATGCAACTGCAGTTGAATTTCTGCAGAAGTAGCATCGTGAAGTTCCATCAGTAGCTCTTTTTAAATCATCTGAAAGAATCCCCAGCACTGAAACAATTCACAGGTGTTATTTTAGTGACAAAGTACAGTGCTCAGCCTTCTGAGGACATGCTTTCAAGGGATAATCACAGAATGTCAGGGATTGGAAGGGACCTATAAAGATCATCTAGCCCAATCTTGTTGGGTTTTTTTTCAGTGATTTCAGCTCTTTGATACAGCTTTCTATATTAGTTTCTAACATACTAATAAAATGTTGTATAGCTCCTTTGCGAAGTAAAAGGAAAGACAGCTCTGGATTGCTCTCTTTTAATCATATAATTACTGCTTCTCAAAGATGGCCAGGTACCCCAGAATAGGAGGAAACACACTCCATCTGTACCCTGACCTAACATCCTCACTGACTGAGGAACAAAAAGGATGTGATCTACAAAGGTCTGTCAATTCTCTGGGGCAGGTGCTGATGCAGCTGGTACAAGAACAGTTGTTATAAAGTTTTGAATTTAAACACCCCAATGCCTGCTCTTGGTGAGACTGTAGTTTCAGGTTATTTGTCTTATGCCCTGGAGACTGAGGAGATATTCCTGCAATTTCTGCAAGAGATACTAAAGATTTTATGAATAAATTATTTTGTCAAGTAGTAATTTCTGCAATTACTCACTGTGGGTTCTTGACCTGCCCATCCTCCCACCCATCTTGCAAGGATTTGGTTACATAGATGACTTAATAAAAGCAGAACAAAGCAGAAGAACAGAAGTATGAGGAGAAAGAAATGAGCAGTTGTTTGAATCTGTTAACAGATAGAGAAACAACATATGAGAAAGATAGAAGGTGAACAAAAAGGAAAATATTCTTAAAGATTTCAACCCTGTAGGAGAAAGCAATGGAAATGGAGAGTTAATTCAGATTATTGCTCAAAATAATCATGTAAATGCTTACTTAAGTACTTGTAAACTCACTCAAGTTCTTACATAAAAATGCTTAAGAAGTTTTTCCATCATAGTCATAGTCCATCATGAAGTTAATTTTCACTTGGGCCTGGTAGTTAGTGTTGCAAAGATTCTTTGCAATATCATTACTGGATTTCCAGCATAAAATTTTATAAGGATGACTATGTAGCTTAACTCTAATAATCTATTTTGATACCTAAAACTAATGATTTTTCCGCTTTGCATTTTATTTATTCTTTCTGATATGAGGACCTAAATCTCAGAGTGATTTTGTACTAGTCCAATATAGGACTTACAAAAGACAGTAGAAGAGATAATTAATTTCTGATTTTCCACGTTTATTTTCTCTTTACCATAAGTAAATTATGAAAATAATCTGTTTCATGGTTGATGCTTTTCTAATGAATTTTAAATTACATGTGGATTATTCCTAAGAAGACAGATACTGAAAATACAAATCTACTATTATTTTGACTCCTGTTTGCTCTTGTGCTTCAAAATGGAACAGACAAAGAGGTTAATGACAAATGATTTCCAGATAATCTGTTTTTAAACTGCTGACTTGGAGGCTGTGAGATTAATAGCACCAAGAACATCTAAAGGTAATGGGATTACTATTTAAAATAAGTTTTTCTTGGGGCTCTTCTCTGGGATGCACTACAGTAATAAGTCTGCAGTGGCATACAGTGGTGATTTGTGATAACTGCAGCTTCTCTCCTGCTGCATTTACCCATCATAAACTGTCACAGGGGAAGTTCGTAGTGTTTGTGTGATAAACTGATGGTGGTCAAGAAAAGATCTGTTCTCAAAGGGTCCCACACTGAGAAAAATTCACAAGGAAAGATTTGCTTGCTTTTTCCCCAGAATTTGCAGGCGAACTGCAAAAATTATCTGCTCCCCTGTAGGACTGGTGATATCTTACAGATTCTTTAGAGGAGCCCAGGATGGCCAGAGGCAATGAGTGCTGTTGCATTACAGAAGGACAGAGAGAGTGGCAGCTCGTGCTCTACCATCTAAATCTCTGGATTTTTCTGCCTTGTTTTGCTAATTAAATACATTAAAGTGAAAGGAGTTGGCCTCCTCCATCCCGTGCTGTCATTCCATCAGGGATGACAGAGTAATTTGGCCTGACTAAGCCACACCTTCAACAGAAGTCACAGATTATCAGAGCAGGACTATGATGATGGCAGAGACTTTCTTCCTGTGCAGGAGTTTGTAACAGAAGCATTAAGAAAGCACAATCGAAATGCAAGTGGAAAAGGATCCAAGAACACAGCAGAGCAAAAGCCACAGGACCAGGTTTTATTTGTAAACAGAAACAAAGACTGCAGAACCTCAGTGGGATCTAAATACTGTTATTTGTCCATTTCAAATTCTGCCTTTCAGGTAGCATGGAGTTTCAAAGCAACAACTTCCACATTTAACCTAGAAAATCTATATACACAGAGGATCTCATGTACTGCATCCACTAAAAGTAGTACAAATCCCCTCTGTACCTTCACTCCGTTCAATTCTTCAGATTTCCAGCTATTTTTATATAGTAAATTTGACTTGTTTGCTTGCTAGGGGATATTTTTTATACCATTAGGAAAAGAGTTAATGATGTAAGAGAGATAATGATTCGAGAGTGAAAACTAGTAACAAATCCATCAACATACTGCACAGGAGATAGGAAAAAAGGGCCAGTCACTATTTCTTTCAATTTCAGGACCTCTGCAGTTTGATGAACCCCATGAAGTTAGCAGATGTAGACAACTTTTCACTCACACTAGCCCTGTAGCAGGACCCCAAGGCAGAAAATGTTATCTGGGAGCAACCAAGGGCATGAGGAACCTGCATAAACTGTCCATGGCCACACAGCAAAGGAGGGAATCTAGGACTTCCTACATGACATGGGTATAGAATTTTTTTTTCCCACCCAAGGAGTCAAAAAGGCTCAAAAACACTTCTTAGGTTACTCATATGGCTAGACAAGTGGTGTATTCCTGCTTTGGTATGTGATCCCTGCCCATATCAGCCCAGATGGGCAGTGGTTTTCTTTCCACTCATATGTGGGCTCTCCTTGTTTAGATGTCTCTGTCAGAAACTCAGTCCTGCAGCACCAGACACACAGAGCAAATGGAGAACAAATTGCCCAATTCTGGTGAAACATACAGTAAAAAAACATGACCACCTGCAAACAAACACCAGCAGAATAAAGACATGAAAAGGAAGGTAGGATGCATGCTTATGAGGGTTAAAAGCAACAGCAGTGAACTTCTGGAATAATGGGAAAAAACACTAAATTAACAAGCAGCCATAAGCATCTCTACCTGAGAGGGCCAGGACAGCACCTGAATACACAGTTCTCCTTACAGTTACACAGTTACAGTTCTCCTGTAACTACTTCTTAACAGCAATGGATCCTAGAAGTGTGGGACAGAAGGGACATCTTGAGGTCATCTCCCATTCCACATGGGACTGTTGCCTGTGTTAAGCATGCCAGCTTTGTCCAGCTGAGTCCTGAAAAACCTTAAAGGATGGGGCCATCTTGAAATGTTCTTATGTACATCATTGTCAGTGACTTCAACACAATCTGGAAATTCAAACAGATACAAAAATCTATGTGTGAAACCAAAAATCTAAACAGTTCTTCCACCAGTGGTAAAAAAGTCACAGCTTTTTGAACCTGTGAGAACTAAAATTGAGTAAGTTGTGTAGTGTCTCTTGCACAGGCTGGCTGTATCTCAGCCATAGAAGCTTCTGTAGGTGTGTGTGTGCCATGATCTCATTCCTGTGAGCTGTGGAAAACACAGGACAACATCCATGGCAGGACCCTAGCAGTGTACCTGCAGTGCATAAAGAAGGATTTAAAGGGATTCCATCTCATGATATATGCAAATGGTGAGTAGCCATTCAGTGCATATGGTGACCACATCACACACCCAGCATTTGTTTTAGATCATTGCTACTAATCATCACCTGAAGTAAAATTATTAGACATCAATATAGTGCAGTTGTGCCTATTTACTGTGTATTTTCAATAGATTCTGCTATACTCTCACAGTGGAAAGATTTGTTTTACTCTAAAAATATATAGGGATATGTTTCCAGTACTTTTTCTTTGTTTAGTGAGAAGAATTCTAACTGAAAACCCAGAAGACCACAAAACCAGTCTGGGGCTTTTATACAGGATGTCTGACCCATCGCCTGACAATAATTAGTTCAGGTTAATTACAGCAAATCTGTAGATTTGCAGCCTGAAATCATCTCATCCCCTAAGCTGAACCCTCCAGAGGTTTCTTTTATGAGCTCTGCATCCTAAGGGTGGACTTAAAGTAATGAATTTGTCTCTAATAAGATTCATAGGTTTGTTCCCTAAGCAATGGTGTCAATTATAGAATCTAACCCTGATGGCTTATTTTGCTGAAAACATAGAAATGGGGAGTTTTTAATGCAGGTTTCCTAACATTTTTGCTCTTTAACTCTTTGCATTTTCAAAATGTAAAAAAACCCAAAAAACAATTATGTGAAACATCTTACCACTTTCCGTGTGTGCCAACAGCTAATTTCCTTCTGCTCTATAATGGAAAAGGTTAATGTAATGACTCAGAGATTTCATTTGGAAATGTTCCAGAAGAGTGTCTGAGTATTTTCTGCACTTAATGGCAGGAAGTAATAAGTGAGGTTATGCATTGGTGAAAAATGTTTCATGTACTGAGAAGATTCATACTGGAGAGAGGCACAGGGGACACAAGCCCAAGGCTTCCTCCTCCATCCTGACACAATATAATATGTCCATACATGATATGTGCCCTTCTGTAGTTAGCTCTTAATCATTAACAAAGCAGACAGTAAGTCTCTGGGGGAATGTGGTATCAGAAGAGGAGAATGAACCAGCCACAGGATTCTCTCCTCTCCTACAAATGACTGGCAGCCATCTCCATCTGGGAACACCAGACCAGATGGTACTGGTACCAGCAGGGTGTCTATATGGTAAGATGATGCCATAACACCCTTCAAGAGTTCAGCTCTGTCCTGTATGTTTCTACATCTATACTAATTTTTGTGCATATTGATTGGACCCAGAATTCCTGGAAGATGAGCCACCATGGCACAGCTTGATTTTGATGTTTTATTTCATATTAATTGTGTTAGTTATAAAAGATTTAGTGCTAGTACATATGAAAGATGCAGTCCATTGCTTTGTTTCAAACTTCTCAAATTTTCTTTTTAATTCAGATCCCATTCCTGTTGTCTGAGTCTCAAAACTATGGTTTCAGGCTCTTGAGAAATTTCTCCAGTCGTCTATTTTACACATTTTAATAATTAGATTATTGTTCTGCTTTTAATTGCATTGAAAGGGGACACAACATTTGAAGACTCTTGGTTCCACTGGAAAGAGAAAGATGAGGCTGGAACTGGAAAAGGATAATGTTGACAGCAGCTGTCACTAGGAGGGCAGTGGTTAAGAGACACAGTACATGTACACATGCTCCTAACATTGAAAACACCACGTCCCAGAGCAAGGTAAACCACTAACCCTCCACAAGAGCAAGAAGTAGTCTTTGAATGCTAACCATCTAGGAGTGAGAATATCTGAGAGAAACAATTCTGCACTGACTAAGATCAGTGAAGAAGGGGAGAAGGTGCTCCAGGCGCTGGAGCAGAGCTTGGTGAAGCCCATGGTGAGGTGGGGCCAGGGAAGTTAATAGTGGAGCAGATATTGACATGGAACCAGTGGAGGACCGCACACTGGAACAGGTAGATGTGCCAATAAGAAATCTGCAAGCTGTGGAGAGCCTGTGCTGTAGCTCAGTAGTAGCCCATGTTGGAGCAGGGTTGCTGGCAGGACTTCTGACTCATGGGAAGAGCCCAAGCTGGAGATGTTCATGAAATCTGCAGCCCATGGGAAGGGCCCATGTAGGGACAAGCAATGAGTGTGAGGAAGAATGAACAGCAGAGATGAAATGTTATGGACTGACTGCAGCCACTGCTGTTCCCCTGCACTGCTGAGCATGGGGATGCAGAGGAGTTGTGAGTGAAGCTGAGCCTGTAAGAAGTGTGTCAGTAGGGAGAAGGAGGTTTCAGTTTGGTTTTTAATTCTCACTGTCCTACTCTGATATTAATCGACATCAAGTTCACCTCATTTCCTCAAGTCTGTTTTGCTGGTGACAATAATTGCCGAATGATGTTCCTTTCCCTACCTTCACCCATGAGCCTTTCATTATTCTAGTTTCTCCCAATGTCCTGCAGAGGATGAGAGGGAGAGGATCATGTGGCAGCTGACAGAGGTCAACTCATAACAAGTACCAAGACCTCAACCTTTAATGTAAAATGTTTGCATTTACCCAAAAGGGTCCAGGAATGTACTTCTAGAGAAGGAATTCCATTAACCTCCCTGGTCCTACCTAAAAAAGCTGGTGAACAGAGCACTTGTCTCAGGTGACAGATGCTTCAATATCAGCTGCTGTTTTCCCTGTTCCGAAAGGACAGAGATTTGAGACCACAGGTTGAATCATTCACATAAGCATCCACCCTGCTTGTCAGAAAAGAGGGTCTCCATCAGTCTGTTTTTAAGTCAAGATGCCATCTTACTTGTTCATGCAAAAAGTCAAACTATTGGAGATTGCATCTATTGCCTGGCACTTGCAACATGTGTCTTAAACACTGTTTGGACCTGAGTCTTGTATTACTTGGGAGAGGTAAGGGGAGGAAGAACACTGAAGAGACACAATTCTCTTCTGATGTTGGTCACTTCTTTGACAACATTTGAAAGTTATCCAACAGGGATTTAGTTAGGGTGGGGGGGACACACCGCACTGGGTTCTGTTTACCCTGTTAACTCAGTGCCACAAATACTTTGCTATGTAACAATCTCTCCCCATAGAAAGCTCACAGAAAGTCTCAGGTGTACAGAATATCCATCTTTTAATCCTGTATTGCAGTCAGAACTCTCCTCTCTTGGAACCTGTAACCTGTTAATTGGCTTACCCTCTTTTATATGATAAGTGGTTCATTTCCTTTATTGTGATTGAATCCCCCTCCCTATACCACAAGAAAACTGGACTTGCAGAGAGTGCTTGATTGGATTTCAGTGCTGTAGGCCATTTCTTAAACAGGTTACAGGTTGACAAACATAGAAGGGGGATCAATATCCATCCTTTGCCTCATTGACAAGCTAATCTTTTCAGTAAACATTTCATCAGTACCTGCCATTTGTATACATACCTGCCCCATGAGGATGGGGAAAGCTTTGCTTTGTAGGGTTTAGGGAACTAATAAATGAAAAGACAAGAATATAAATGGGGCAAATCATCAAGACAGCATTTTTAGGAAAATAGCCTTTCATTGCCTGCAGAACACAGCTGAGCAGGTTTCTAACCATCCTTAATTTTAATTAGGTTGCATTTACACTCAGACCTGGTGTCATCCTCTGTTCCTGTAACTAAGCTTGTACTGTTTGCTGGGAAAGGTCTGTCCCTTCACCAAAATCTCCAACCATTTTACAAATTCTTTTAAAGATCAGGCTAGCCAGAATTAGAGACATTAAATGAGCTCAGCAAATGTAGGAAAGCGAACTGAACTACCTGCTTTTTCACTCTAGTCTAGACAAGAGGGGCCACCTCCCTCAGAAAAGCAACATCTTCCCCTCTTATCAGAGGTAACAAGGCTATTTTGAGAAGGGGTTTAATGAAGTCAAGGCTCCACTAATCACTTAAAACTCGTGAGTCATCTCCAAAATAAAGCAATCAAGTTCTACAAGCGTGCTCAGAGACATCTTTTTTTTGTTTGCTTTTGTGTCACATGCTGAAGTCTCCTTCCCCCACAACAATGTGGGCTAGAAACTGGCATTGTCTCTGACATAGATGAGGGCCAAGATGATGGCTATATTTAGGCTTCTTTTACAGCCCTGCCTATTAGAAATGTGAGGCTGAATGCAAAATGCTGCAAAGATTTGCAATGCCAAGTTTTCATCTGACCTGAGACAGGGGAGGAAGATGTTCCCTGCAGGGTCTAGAATGAAGAACAATGGACCAAAACCAAAATTTCAGGTTCACAAGAAAAGTAATTCTACTGCCGATATTTCACTAGTAATTTTATTACCATCTTCCTGTCTTCAGTATTAAAGAAAAAGCATGTAACGATGCAAACAAGCTGTAAAAGAAACAGGTTACCTGCCACACTTCCCAAGACCTTCCATTGCTTCTGGGTCCACTGACTATACTAGAGTATTGCATTGTTTCTTAGAATTATAGAATGGTTTGGGTTGGAAAGGACCTTAAATGTTGGGGGATGGGCACAGGCTAGGGAGTTAACGACTGCCATGACTGCCATCAAGTTCCCTGAGCAAGACAAAGACAGCGATCGAAGCCTGAGGCAGACCTCGCCAGGTTGGAGCCATACCCGCGTGATGTCCTTGGCGGGCTGCGGGAGGTGCCGAGGAACTAGTGAACAAGGAACTCGTGGTCGACTGTACCGGAAGGAGGAAAGAGAGAAACCGCAAGGGGAGGGTTCTACATTGATGGATGTAACATGTGACCAATCAGAGTGAGTAGTGGGCATGGTTAACCATTACTGTATATAAGCTTGTCTGATGCTCTCAATAAACGAGATTTGCTGACCATGATAGCATGAGGCGTTTCTCCCGCAACTCGGTTCCCGACACTTAAAGATCATCTAGTTCCAACCACTCTGCCATAGGCAGGAACACCTCCCATTAGATCAGGCTTCTCAGTGCCTCATCCAGCCTGGCCTTAAACAATTCCAGAGAGGGGGCATCCCTGAGGTACAGCCAACAGAGGGATGTACACATGAAAAAAAACCCATCTCCTTTCCATATAGGCAAGTCTCTCTTCAGTGCTTCAGCCTCAGCCTCTTCACCAGGGCTAATACCAGCAGGCTTGCAGGTACAAAGTGGCTATCAATGCAAGTCCTACCTTATCTAAGCTGCTTCTGACCACGGTGTCATTCCTCTAGCTTTTGGCAACATTAAAGCTTCTAGCCCATCTTTATGGTGAGCTGCCAACAGGCAGCTAGAATGGGAGATATTGGTCCTATAGTTATTGGTCCTATGCATTCACATCAACCCACCTCAGCACCAGTGCTGCTGAGGGTAGGTATTCATTCCTTTTGACATTTTAAGTTTGCCATCTTGTCAAGTCCTACATCCCCCTACAAATCAGAAAATGTCCTCGCAATGATTTTGGAGGCAAAATTTTTCATCTGTTTCTCATTAATGTTCCTGTTTCCTTTCTTCTGTGAAGTAGCTGTATTAAGCTACATAGTAATATTTACCAGTCAGGTGAACCCTGTAGACAGTAGAAAATACTAGAGGTGAAGATTACTCCAGATGTAACTTCACTGACATCACTGGAGTAACAAAAATATTTTGGTCCTTCATCTTGCTGGTGAAAGCTGCAGTGATAATCCAACTACTCAGTGTCCAAGGGTTCAGAACAGAAAAAAAAAGTGGGGTAAATAAAGGCCAGAAGAATATACACACATTTCCTTTTCTTCCCTGAAAGGGAACCTTTCAGTAAGTCCTTTGAAATAAATATTAACTCACTGCAACACACCTCAGGCATGTGTTCTGTCATATTTGCAGTTTTAGGAAAAGCAAGTGGAAAGGAAGAATGCAGTTAATATTCAGAAGTCTGGGAAGATGATTAACATGAGGTATTTCCAGCACATTAGATATCCTCTTTTCCCATGTCAAGCTTTTGCATGTAGGTCTGAGAACTCTTGCTAATTAAAAAACCTGGAAAGTCAAAGTGGTGTTAGGAAACATCTTTTATTTGATGTGCAACCTGGAATATTCCCAGAACCACAGGTTAATTGCTAGTAAATGTTGCTCAGACAGTCTTGGCTATGTTGATTAATGGCCTCGGTGAGCAGCTGAAAAACAATGAGGTTGTTGGCAAGATCGTTAGCAGTTTTAACTATTCAGCTATTGTGATGGGCAGAGAAACAATTACTAACGTTATAATAGTAATAACTTAAAATAATAATCCTTGCCCGCTCTTTTTTTGAAGAGATTCCTTTCCCCAGCACAGACTGTCCTCTGCTGGAGCTTGTCTCTTCAGCAAGCAACTATAAGGATTTTGAAGAACCTTGACCTCTGGGGAATTGGGCTCTTCATGGTGCTTCAGCTGGGAGAGACACAGAAATGGAGCCCACCCAGACCCAAAGGATGGAGCTGCTGCTGTCCCATCCCTGGGCTAAATCACATCCTCGGGGCTGAACTCAAACTGCACCAACAGCACCTTGAGCTGAAACACAAAGCTAAAACACACCACTCCTGCTTTCCTGATAAACCTTCCTCTGACTAAGGTGAGCCCCACAGAGCATTAAGGCAAGAAACACGAGGCCATCAGCCTCCCTCCTACTCCATCTCTCCCCCTGCCTAACCTTTATCCTCTCACCGTGGCCCCTTGGAAAATGCAACTCACCAGTGATGNTTATCCTCTCACCGTGGCCCCTTGGAAAATGCAACTCACCAGTGATGTCCTGCAGCAGAGACACCAGGAGAAGCATCCCTCAGGCCCCACAGAGGGGGCAAATGGTGACTGCTGCCCTTCCCCACTGGTGTTAAATAGGAGAGTGGGTGGAGGGGGCTGATATGGGACAGCTGGGGAGGGGAGGAGTCTCCAGCGAAGACCAGGGGGGTGGGGCTTGGGGGAAAATGGGCTGGAAAAGGGTTGGTGTGGGGCAGAGGCAAGAGATGGAGGAAAAGAAGGGTGTGTGGAACCCACCTAGGGAAAACTGGGGGGAAAAATGGAAGGACTTGAGTGTTCACCATGAGGGTGGTGAGACACTGGAAGAGGTTGCCCAGAGAGGTGGTGGAGGCCTCAACCCTGGAGACATCCAAGGCCAGGCTTTTGCTGAGGCTCTGAGCAGCCTGATCTAGTGGAGGATGTCCCTGCCCATGGCAGAGGGGTTGGAACTAGATGATCTTTAGAGTCCCTTCTAACGCAAACCATTCTATGACCCTATTAATACATTTCTTCAAGTCCGGTGGCATACTGAAACACAAGTTACTGTGAGGTGGAGACAATCACTGAGTTTTTCTTGCCTTCAATTTTACCTGCATTTGCAAGACAGAGGAAGGCAAATAAACTATCTTCTTCTTCTTTCTTTTTCTAAAGCTTTTGGACACATCCTGGATAAATGCAAGGGAGATTTTACACATGACCAAAAAAATAACTTAATTCTGCTCATAAATCTTATTCTTTGGAAGTGCTGATGGGCAGAGGAGCTGCACAAAAGGCAGCATTGCTGGAGAGCAGGCTCTGTTTTAGTTCATAGAGGCACACCAGAATTCCTTGCAATAGCTCACAGCCTGCAGTTCAGAGGCTGAAGGGAAGAATGATGAGCTTTCAAGCTGCCTCTGTCCTTTCAAAGCTCTGAACACCACAGCCTTTCTTAGAGCATCCAGGAGATCACAACTCACATGGGAATACATGGCAATACCTCGTTTTACCCAGACTGACTGCAGACCCTGAAGGTGATACGTACCTGTTGCAGTTTTAGGGAGAGGATTTCAAAGTTCTTATAGAGCACCCGAGGCCATTTTCACTACAAGAAACCAGGGCAAGGATCTCACCATCAGTCTTTGAATAGCCACCCTGGTGAGACCTATCTGGAATATCGTGTCCAGTTCTGGTCTCATCAGTTCAGGAAGGACAGTGCAGAGCAACAGTGCTGAAGGGATTGGAGCATCT
>VZTY01018602.1:0-48472 GCA_013400935.1 Turnix velox
GAGAGGACCTTCAAAGGCCATCTTTTTCAATACCCCTACAGTGAGCAGGGACATCCTGCATTAGATCAGGTTTCTCAGAGCCTCAGCAAGGCTGACCTTGAATGTCTCTAGAGATGGGGTTACTTCACTTTGAAAAAAAGACAGAGGTTAAATATATGTCATCTTTCAAAGTTTCATGCAAGGACATCATAGTCAAAGGCAAAGCCTGAAGACGAAGAGTTCAAGGCTTAGAAGGAATTTTCCTTTCTTTTATGCCCTACTTTGTAAAGGGTTGTAAACATCAGTATTTCAGTTGTATGCACTGTACTGCTGAATTGTTTTTCAGCATGTAATCTTCAACTAAAAACTGGTTAGAAAAGTGTAAATCTTGCAAATTCCTCTGAAAAAAACATCAAAATTAATGTATAATTCTCTTTATAGAATTATATCTATACGTGAGTTTACTGAACTACCCAATATAGTTTCAGCAAAGAATAGTATTCATTTTTGAAAGAGGAACTAATCCTTGAGCTGGTATCCATGGATTGGCTCAGAAAACTCAGCTAATTAAGATTTTCTCATTAGAGGAAAGGGAAATGCAGTTGTATTTATGTTACAAAGGAAAAGCAAGAAAAGCTTTTGGTAGCAGCCCAAGATTTCAATAAATAAAATTAATTTGGTTGTACAGCTAAAAAAGAATTCCTTGGGAAAGCTAGTTGGCAACATTCTGTGTTTTCTAAGGGGTGCTAAACTTCACTCCTCTCATGCCAATGTGTCTCTGACACACATCCCCTCTCAAGGAAGATGGGGTTAATGAATTTCTCCAGTGCTATAGTGGGATGGTAGAAGTCTTGCTGTATGTTAGTTTCCCTGCTGAAGGCAGTTTGATGGCAGTGCTTCAGTGGTCATGCTGCCTTGACTCCTTGAGAAGATGCAGCTGCAGACCAAGGGACATTGTGTGAAGTTATTTAGTTATTTTCCATGACTACTAGTGAGGTTAGCTGGTCCTAGCTGCTTTATCTGTAATTTCCAAAGACAGAACACAATACTCAAAAGTTGAATGTCTTTTGAATGTCTCTTTCTTATATGTTCTTAGAGCAAAGAGCAACAGTGAGAGCCATGCTTTCCCCTGCAAGCTGTGTGTCTTATTACCAAGAAAAAAAACAGAGTGATGATGAATAATGGTTTAAAAGTTTCTTTGAGTTCTACAAGTTTTCCTAAGAAACTTGCATTTTCTTATCTGTCCTTACCTTTATAACAGGGAGCCTCTCAAAGAGCTGTGAACATCAGATAGTTGCATCAGTGTGTCAGATGGCAAAATATGCAGCATCCTCCAAGTAGACTCACTATCATCTTAAAATTTTGTACTTAGATGCTAGTGTGGGATACTAGCTCTATGCAACATATCTGAATGGCGCATAAACTCATCAGTAGTCATCAGATAATGAAGGACTATCATCACTCTCTTAATAAAGTAACTAAGCTTGGATGCTCCTTTTGATAAAGTCTGTGATGAGACTTCTAAGGATCAGATGAAAATTGAATATGAAATTGGGCTTTGAATGTGAATGTGGAGCATTTCCATATAAATAAGTTCAAAAAGTTGAGTGCTGGTTGCTGCACTAGGTCCCTCAGCTGGTGTGGGATAATTAATGCCTTTCTCTCTTCTTTTTACAGAGCTCTTGAAAGCAGAGGTAATTTTTTCCTGGATTATTTGACTGAGCCATGTCTCCAGCAATGTCACACACTTGAGTCTTTGCTCTGTCTGCTCACCTGTACAAGTTATAGGCTCTGACATTAAGAATTGGGGAATCACACATTTTTCTCCAGGCATTCTTTGCCTGTTCTCTGGAAGAGCTGCTGTGGTTGTGTCCTTTCTCTCTCTTTTCCTTTCCTTGACAAAGATATTTATAGAGGTCACTAGCTAAGCCATTGCCATCTACAGAATTTTCTTATTTCCTGGCCTGCTATTCCATTTATCTCCACGATCTTGTGTGTTTATTTTGATAGAGTGACATTTAACTTTTTTGCACATATTTGTGTTGATTCAAAGTACCTCTGCAGGTGTAACAAAATCCCTTTCATAGCAAGTCAAAGGTTTTTTTAGACTTTGAGTGTTTCTATTCCTTTCTTACAACTTCTAGAATTATTAAAGGCTATTTTCCACCCTGGCTTGATGGAAGTCAGCTTCTGGCATTGCTGCAAGTCCTTTTGACACCTTCTGCTGTTAAACTTCTCTGTTGCTATAAAGTAGCTGGGGCTATTCAACTTCCTCTCTCCTCATCTCTGCTGGTTTTTTTTGTCTTTTGAAACATCTGGCTGCTTTGGACAGGGAGGTTTTCCTGCACTGTGTTCATACAGGAGCTCACATAGAAATAAATGCCTGTAAATGTGGTCTTGCTCACCAGGTTGATCTAGGGGATCTTCAAAAGTCCTCTACAACCTCTATCATTCTGTGATTCAATAAATCAGTCCAGTTACCTCAATGGGCATAGCTGACAATATGCTCCTAAATTTTCCTTCACTTTACTATTGGTGCTTTTCATTACTTCCAGTTTTCTTGGTTTGAACTTGTGAATTTTAACAATTCTTTCTACTCAGTTGCCAGAACAGGCAACATTTTTTGCCTGAGAATTAACTTAAAACCATTATTTTCTAAAGAGGCAGGTCTATAGTACAAGATGAGTTTCCATATCCATTCAGATGGTCCCAGGAGCTGCAGCAGACTATACAGGACTACCTTTTGAACCATCATGTTGCCAGGTCAGGGATGGTGCTTTCATTAAGCCATTGGGAAACAGTTAAAACTTCTGTGTGTTCTGGCCTGTTTTAGCAATGACAGTTCATGTGAGGTCAAGTTTGCTTCAGTCACCCTCTGCTTTTTCTGCACAACATCCATGTGAGCATTCACAGGCCATCACACCAACTTTTGATGGCAAAACCATCACATGCTTTGAAGGCCTTTTAAAAAGTGAGAAAAAAGAAAGCTGTCAGGACATTTTGACCTCTGCTGTCCTCAAACTGCTCCCAGAGAAAGACTCTAGACCTTTGGTGGGTCAAATCCTTTATGATGTGACAGCTGTTTTGCCAGACATTATTTTTCCTGCTCTACAAATGAGGCATATTCTGGTGGAGACACTGGTTTGTGATATGTAGAAGGCTTGAGAAGGAAGGGATGCACTAGACAACAAAAGAAGAAAGAATGGTCTAAATTTGATCAAATAAAAAGATGAATCCAGTCTCCTTTCTTCCCTTTTTCTTCTGGTATCCCAAGCTTATAGTTCTACTTAAAGAGCCCTGATTTTTCCCTGGGCCTCTATCTCCTGTCTGGTCCTTGATTTTCAAAGAAGGTGTAAGTATTTTGCTCAGTATCTGAACACTTGACTCTTTTTTTTTTTTTTGAGCACATTTCCCCTGGTGTCTTGTCCTGAGTAATACCAAAATGATACTAGCTTGATTCCTAAGTCAGAGAAAGTTCCTAACAATTTGTAAGCCAAAGAAACTGCCCATTTTAAACATTTGATAGCCAGTACAGTCCATTGAAGATCTGATATAAAAAAATATAGGTCAAATATACCTTAAATTGCTAGCAGTAAAAATTACTCAGGACATAATGGACAACAAGTGAGATACTTGGTGCAAGTTCAAATGTATTTGTATACTCAGCTTTCCTCTCAAATCAGGTTTTTCACAATTCCATTATGTCCCATTCCTTTTCCCAGTCCTACATCTCACTAACTACTTCACCCACTGTCTCCTTATGTCATAAACCTAATTCTTCACTCTGGGAGGGTTCTTGCTTAGGCTTGCAAAGGCATTCAAACACAAAGTAAGTGCCTGGATAGTTCAGATGCATGATTACACTGAGTAAAAAAATATTAGGCATCTACCTGCACTGAATGAGACACCTATGAGGGCTTGTACATTTGGAAAAGCCTTGTAGCCTTGGGCATTCACAGAGTTTAACTCCAACAAAGAGTGTACAGTAAATGGCAATCAAACTTTTCAGGGTCCAAGCCATAAGCTGTAACTTTTCAAGGCAGAGCTTGTCCCTTTTCTGTTTATTTCCACCAAAGCATCTATAAATTCTTTAATAAGTAGAAGGAACTATCTACTTAAAAGTGTCAAAATCCTTCATGTTTCATATTGATCCTTTAAAACCAGGAGAGTCTGACAATGCTGTCTAGGCATTGTTCTACTGAAGTTGACTTAACTTCTAATTAAAAATTAAGGGCCATTAATGAAAAAATAAAATTAAACATCTCATTTAAAGTGCACAGAATTACTTGTTGTCCTGGGATGAAATGACTGGCATTTTAATTTAATTAAGAAAATATCTTGATCGAGTCAGATGTTAAAAATCCTCTTAATAAGAAAACTTGCTTCCAGTTATATGCTACAAATTGCTGCAATAAAGTAATGATCTTTTTATTGAGAGGAATGGCAATATATTATGATTACTAGCAATAAGAGGTATAAATGTGCCAGAGTTATAAAGGAATTTAATTTAATCTCTGCTCGGCAAAACAAACTGACTTTTTCCACACATTTCAAAAGAGAGAAATTTAAACTCTCCATGGACAGAATATAAAAGATTGGGATAAGTTTAGGAATATCCACCAGCTTTTGCCTTCCCTTCAGGGTATTTGCAGGGGCAGAACTTCAGATGCTAGAGCTGGAGCTGCAATGTGAAAATTGTGAAGCAGTTCAGAAATAGTACAGTAAGACATCTCTTAATGTGGCAGGCTATTTTTGTAGGGAATCTATATATGATTTTACACAGCCTGGAATCCTGGTTAGTCATTTTGCAGCAAATGCTGCCTAAACCCAAGCTGCTCCTTTTCCTGCTTGCTGGTGACAGTGCAGTTCAGCAAAGCAGGATGAAGTCTGCCAGCTTGAAAGGACAGAGGGCTTAAGGCTTCCATGTCCATCTCGAAAGCAAGTCTAATGGTGATTGGTGGTTTATTTGCAATGTTGAGCAAACCTGAATATTTTATGGAGGGCAGTTTGAGTGATCCCATAAATCCTAGTGCCTTCCAGAACCACTTTTTATAGATCTGGATTTGTTTGTTCAATTTGATTTTTTTTTTCTCCTCTCTGATTGCCCAAAATCTTTCATTGCTTCCTCTGTACATGGGGGAGTGTCTGTACAAAGGCACATGAAATGACTGTGAATTGATAGGAATTGCTCAAAATCCTCAACAGCTTTTGTGGTGGTGATATTTTAATAGTCAGTGTTTCAGATCAACTCTAGTTCCAGAGTTGTAAATCTGTTCATTCATAGGGTCTTTGCCTGCCAACCGGGCATTAGATCTTGGTCATAGCATTTCTCCAGTCTCAGTACTACTTGTAATTTTTCCCCAAGCCATTTTCTTCTGCAGATATTACAAATTAGCTATTTATTCCTCTCTGACGGGATTATATAAAATGAGAAATGGGAAGAAATGTAGAATCATTAACTAGATATTTTGGACAGTTGAGAGATGGACAATTGAGAGATGGGAAATACACTGAATTGAGCAAGGAACAGGACAAAGAGGGGAATGACAGTTACACAGAAGAATGGATGAAATCTGAAAGAGCTTTTGCTATTTTTCCTGAAATTCTGAAATGAATGTGCTAACAAAGTACTTTGATTAAAAAAAAAAATTAGAGGTTTTACCAGTAAGTAGAGAATTGAAATACAGTGCAGAAAAATCCAGATAGCTGTGAGAGCTGGAATACTGACAAGAAAGTCAGAATTCTAGGTCATACTCTGAGGAATTAATCCCACAAAGAAATTGGTTACTTCTTGTTTGTAAGAACAAGCATGGAAAAGATCTGCATGTATTTTCAGATGTTATTTCAAGAATAAATAAATACAACACTCCCATGAATAAACAGAGAAGTTTCTTGCAGCCTTAGCAATGTAGTAGCAAAGTAAAAATATTTGATACATTAAACTGGAATTCGATGAATTTACAGAAGGGATTGAAAGACGTGAATCCAACTCTAGCAGGGCAATATTACCTCAAGAGTATTCTCAAAACATGAAATTTTTTATTTCATATACTTCTGACTCACTTTTCTTCAGCCTTGGATATGATTAATGGTGTTGATCACAGGTTTGTTTTGGTTGGAAGAGACCTTAAGATCATCAAGTCCCACAGCTAAGCTAATACTGCCAAGTTACCACCAAACCATGCCTCTCAGCACTATGTCTACATGTCTTTTAAATACTTCCTGGGATGGTGACTCAGTCACTTCCCTGGGCAACCTGCTCCAGACCATGGCAACCCTTTCAGTGAAGTCTTTCTTGATATCCATCCTAAACCTCCCCTCATGCAACTTGAGTCCATCTCCTCTTTTCCTGTCTCTTATAACTTGGGAGAAGAGACTGACTCTCACTCCTTCCAGGTAGTTGTAGAGAACAATAAGATCTCCCCTCAGCCTCCTGTTCTCCAGGCTTAACCCCAACTCCCTCAGGCATCCCCCTTAAGACTTGTTCTCTAGATCCTTCAGGAAGTGTTTGCACTTCTCTGGACACACTCCAGCACTTTATTTTGGTGCCACCTCAGATGATCACTTCCCTATTCCTGTTGGCCACACTATTTCAGATTCAGGCCAGGATGCTGTTGGCTTTCTTGGTCACTGCTTGCTCATATTTAGCTGGGTATCAGATACCTTTTCTGACAGTCAGCTCTCCAGGCACTCTTCCCCAAGCCTGAAGAGTTGCATGGGGTTGTTACAACCCAAGTGAAGGACCTGGCACATGGACTTGTTGAACCTCATGCAATTGGCTTCAGCCCATTGATGCAGCCTGTCTAGGTCTCTCTGTAAAGTCCTCCTACCCTCAAGCAGATCAATATTCCTGCATAGGTTGGTGCTGTCTGAAGACTCACTAAGAATGTACTTGATCCTCTTGCCCAGATCATTTGTATATGACAGCAATCCTGACCTGTGTAGGAAGTGATAAAGTCAATTAAAATGAAAGTTAGAAAAGACATCAATCTGTTTCAATCTGTGATTCCCAAGCAGCTTTTTAATGTACTTTAAGATCAAATTCTGTGCTCAAAACCAGAGATCTACTGGCTTTAGCTTTTTTTAGCACTGAGATAGTCAGTCATGCTCTGTCTTGGCTGACAAGGTTAAACTATAACAGCAGAACTTGGATTTAAAATAAAATTATAATGGATCTAGCAAACAGTTCATGAGCTAGAGGTCACTATTTTAGGGATGCATGGTATAATTTCACATCATTACTGACTCATATGCATTCCTTGGTATGGATTACTCATGTTTCTGTTAATGTAATTGGGGGTGGTTTGCAATTGAGACTGTTTGGCTGCTGTCAGCTAGGGTAGAGGTTCTTATAAAGTTGCACTAAGGGTGAGTGGGTGTGCATACATGTTTCAGAAAGATTTCACCCTTGGAACTGAATTTGGAGCTACACACCTAAAGAGTCTTGTATTTATGTTTTCAAATGGACCCTTTCCAGTAATTTTTTATATTCATGTGAACACCCATCAAAAGAAGTTCAGTCAGTCATATGCCACCTATTGTAGAAGGCACTTCAATATTAAGGATCATCCCTCAAAATTGTTGTACCAGAGTCTGTCATGTATGGGGTTAGAAAGTGCTTATGTTAACTGATAGGGATATAATCAGATCCTGAGCGCATGGGGGGAAAAAAATCTATCATGCTGCTAGTGAATAGTTTTAAGATACTTTCAAGATGATTGATCTCTTCCTTTGCTCTTTCTAAAAAACAGGGTTTCAAAGCAAAAAAGCATCACAGCATGTAGCACAGAAGAGGCTGCCAAAGAAAATTTGTCCATGTCTACAACAATTGCAGTGGCAAGGCTTTCAAACTCAACACTGATCGGGCATTGCTTTCATATTGGCTCTTTGACAAGTCGCTTTGGTGTGGTGAAAATTATTCTGGGGTGGGCTATCCCTAACTTCAGGGGGTGATCTAGATTTCTTGTTCTAAAATTACTGCATGCTTTTGAAAAATCTCCCAATCCTTTCTGCCTGAGCAGCGCAGGCAGAGTGAGCTGTGGCACTGAGCAACCTGGTCTAGTGGGAGGTGTCCCTGCCCATGACAAGGGGGTTGGATCTAGATGATCTTTAAGGTACCTTCCAACCCAAACCATTCTGTGATTCATCAGAGCTCTTTGCAGTGTGTATTTCCATTTGTAAGGAAGTGTGGATCGGTTGGCAATTAACAGATGTGAGAACTGAGTGAGTCCTGGAAGGTGGCAAGCACACAGAAAGTGTGACCAGGAGTGACCAAGAATGTATTGCATCCCCATTATAGAATCATAGAATGCATTGAATTGGAAAGGACCTTCAAAGGCCATCTAGTCCAACCCCTGGTAGTAAGCAGGGACAACTTGAACTAGATCAGGTTGCTCAGAGCCTCAGTGACCCTGGCCTTGAATATCTCCAGGGATGGGGCCTTCACGATCTCTCTGGACAACCTGTCCACCTTCATGGAAAAGTGTCAAGAACATCTATCACCAGCCCCTCTGCCATGGGTAGGGACACCTCCTACTAGATCACATTGCTCAGTGCCTCATCCAGCCTGGCCTTAAGCACTTCCAGAGAAGGAGCCTCCACCTGGGCAACCTGTGCCAGTGTCTCACCACTTTCATGATGAAGAGCTGCTTCCTAACTTCTAATCTAACCCTACCCTGCTCTAGTTTAAAACCACTGTCCCTCACCCTATCATTCCTGGCAGCTTTCCTGTAGCCCCTTCAGGTACTAGTAGTTGAAGTTAAGAGTAAAAAAGTTAATGTGTAAATAATCATGCTTGAAAGGGTTCTTTTTATGAAAGGAAATATGTTTCATTTGTTCATTGCTTCACTATTCAGGCAATAAAGCTGAACTACTCTGTTTATTCAACTAATTATTTTAGGGTTTGATGCTCAGCCTAAATAAGCCTGTTGTTCTTGATTTGGGTCTTCGAAAAATATATGAACTTCAGAAATAATCAGGGAAGAAAGAGAAAGCCTGAAGTTAACAGATAATGCTTAACCACTTTCAGTTGGAGCGAATTATTAGGACAATAATCTGCTGTCCTCAGAGGGTGGGTTGAACATTTCCTTTGCTATACATTTAGACCGTTTTAAAAATAAAAATAACTGCAAAAAACTAAAAAATAAATGCAGATCAGCAGCTTTCTGGTGGAGGTCATAAAAGCATTTTCTAACCAGTAAGCTGGAAAGAGAATTAGCCTGAAAATATTTGTGTAACTTATTTAATCTATTTTTGACCAGCCGTGTTGACAGAAAAGACTAAAATGTGAAACTGAATTCAAACTGATTTTGTTTGTTTTCCTCAAAATCAAAGCATAGAAAAATAGCACAAAGCTATATTGTCCTTCATTTACACCCTGGTATTTTTAACACTAAAGCCAAATTATGCCCCATTTAATGTAAAAACTGGTAAAATTTGCTGCCATTTTTTTAACTGAGAGAAAAACTTGCTTCGTTTCATAGCATCATAGAATAGGTCAGGTTGGAAGGGACCTTAAAGATCATCAAATTCCAACCCCCCTGCCACAGGCAGGGACACCTCCCACTAGACCAGGTTGCTCAGTGCCTTGTCCACCCTGGCCTTAAACACCTCCAGAGAGGGGGCATCCACAGCCTCTCTGGGCAGCCTGTTCCAGTGTTTCACTACACTCACTGTAAAGAGTTTCTTTCTTATATCTAGCCTGAATCTACCCCTCTTCCAATTTACATCCTTTATTTCTAGTCCTTCCATCGCATACCCTATGCTTCTTTATTTAGTTTTTCATTAACCTCCCTTCTCCAAATGTGATCCATTCAGCACTGTCTGACTGATAAAGCCTTTCCAAAATCCTCACTGTTGAGTAACTTTCCAAGACAATATAATTTGAATTTTTTATGTATATTTTGGCTTTAGTGGAGCTGTTAGAATTTAACTTTGTCTACCTGGTGGAGACAACCCATAATTTCTTGATTCCAAAATAGATCTTGACTCCTTGTGGCATTTTGCACATGGGAACATCTCCCTCCTTATTACTGTCTGATACTTAAATAGTACATGTTTTCTCACAGGTGAGGCTTCTTGGGAACACTGAAACTTTCTGAACATGCACGACTTTTTCTGCTCAATGTTGAAGTCCACCCACTCATCGAGTGGGAGCCTCATACATAACACAGGTAATTGGTGCGTCAATCGCTGCATAACTGGGAGGAGGAATACTTGGATGAAGGTACTGGGACATGCCAATGCTTTTGAAAACCTCAAAGAGGCTCTAGGATATGTGCGTGTGTGTGCTGTGGCACACTCATGAAGAGCACTGCTTTCACATCTTGCTCACTGCCCTCCTCTGTGGGCCATCTCTCTTATAGATGACATAGGTTTGGAATGTATCTGAACTGAAAGCTCACATTTTAGTATTTTACTTTTTAATAGGGGTAGGGAAAAAGCCACTGACTAGTGAGCCAAGACATCCTGCTCTTGTGCAAATAATATTCCAAATATCCCATAGGTATTTGGGTTGGAAGGGACCTCCAAGATCAGCTAGTCCAATCCCTTGCACTAAGCAGGGACACCTCCCAGTAGACCAGGTTGCTCAGTGACTGGTCCCCTTTAAGCACATGCTTAAACTTACTCCAAGCTCCTGAAGCACTTCAGCATGTGCCTAATTTTATGTGTAGGAGCTGAAGTCCAAGATGACATGAACAGGGATGAACCATGCTCCAACAGACTTTACCAAGCACAATTTCCTTTGCTTGCTACAAATTTCTGTGCCTTTTTTTTTTTTTTTTTACTTTAGTGAGGGCAGCTGTTGCCATCCCTGTTTCTCATCTCTTTACACAGAATGTTCTTTAACATTCATAAACAACAAACTGCAGCAGGCACTTTATCAGACTTCACTTTTTTGTGTTTAATTTATTACTGCTCCAGCAAAGAAGTGGTAGGGCAGTGGTAGGGCTTCAACATGATGCAAATGTTACTTAGATACCTTTCATTTCTCATTCTGAATGCCGCAAAGATGTTTATGAGTAGTTGAAGTACTAGACAGAAAAGCAGATCTTTTGGAGGTTGTATTTATATTGACTCCAGATCTTGCTGTGAGAGCAATGCAAAAATACATGTAAATATGTTGCAAAATAATGTAATCATAGAATGTATAGTGTTGGAAGGGACCAACCTCCTTGCAATAAGCAGGGACATCTTGAACTAGAACAGGTTGCTCAGAGCCTCAGCAAGCCTGGCCTTGAATGTCTCCAGGGATGGGATCTCCACCAGCTCTCTGGGCAGCCTGTGCCAGTCTGTCATCACTCATATGGGGAAGAATTTCTTTGACTGTATAAGAGTAATGCTTAAAGCCTTCTTCTGGAGTAATAAAAGGGAAAAGAATGTGCAGCATTTTTACTCCTTATTGCACTGGTGCTGCTTGAACTTCAAGAGAAAAGCAGGATAATCTGCAGCTTTTCAATATTTCATATTTAGGCAACTTTAAGGTGGAGGGAGGATGTCACTGAACATTATTTTAAATATACTTGCTTTGATCTGGAATAAACCTTGGCTTCATTTTATGGCATCTTTTGCCTTTTTACCACAGAGTCAATGGTTATTGAGGATAAACAAGATTGAGAATTCGGCAATGTGTGCTGTTTTGAATATATAGGGAATGTCTAGGACATAGGATGTCCTCTGAGGATGTCCTTAAGGACTAGAAATAATGGATGTAAATTGGAAGGGGGTAGATTCAGGCCTGGTACAAGAAAGAAATTCTTTATGGTGAGGATAGTGAAACACTGGAACAGGTTGTCCAGAGAGGCTGTGCATGCTCCCTCTCTGGAGGTGTTTAAGGCCAGGCTGAACAAGGCACTGAGCAGCCTGATCTAGTGGGATTTTACGGTAGGGAAATTGAAACTTGATGATCTTTAAGGTCCCTTCCAACCCAAACTATTCTATGATTCTATGATTCTCTGATTGTGAGGATTGCAATCTGGCAGGCATACTGCTATGGCCAAATGCACCTCTATTACAGATGCTCCCAGTCTAAACTGGCTAAGCCAGAACTTTTGTATACAGTGAGTGTTCTTTCAGCCTTCTCTTTGCAAAATACTCATATCTTTTATGCTAATAATGAATCTTTAATCTTTCCTGAAATACCCTCAGGTTTCAGGGGTTCAGTTTTTGCAACAATATCAAATGTTATTTGACAGCACTTATTTCAGTGGTCCACAGCCCTCTGAGACCCCTTTGTGGACAAGAAATGCTCCTAAAATTCTCCAGGCCAAACAACCTCTTGCTCTCTCTTTCATAGACTTCCCAAAATTTTATGCAGACCTGAAAAGAGACAATGAGTAAAGTGCCTCTTTCCCCTGGGACCAGTTCTGTCCTCTCTGTGACAGCTTCCTAATTAAAGGAGTTGGTTCTTTGGCTAAAATGACAGCTGTCTTTGCTGAGATTTTTTCAGAGTCACACAAAAATAAAAAGACTGAAAAAAACAATTTTATCATGTTTCCTCCTTTAAAGGAAAGCCTACCTAGGAAATGATAAAACAGCAAACATAAATGTAATTCCTGCCACTTGAATTTTTCCGCAACTATGAATATGGGATGGGATGGGGTTGCATGATCACATATTTTTTTTTCCTGCAGCCCTGATCCCATATGGCACATGAAATAGGGACAGAATAGAAAAGAATTAATGCGACAGGGATCTTGTCTTCAAATATTTAGTCTGCAATCTGATCAAGACTGCTTTGACAGAGAGGGATTGCTTGTTGTATAGGATTTAATGTTTTTGAAAGCCATCCTTTAGCTCCACTTAAGTGAGGAGCACAGTTAAACTCAGAATGAGTGCTACTACTCATTGCAACCATGTCAGGCTGACTTTAACAGAGTGACTGTCAAATCAATGTCACCTGTAGAGATATAGTCAAGACGGACCTGAGGAACAAACCCCAAATAGATCTGACGAGTGATTTTTCTATAACTTCCTGTGTTGGTAGAGATGCTGAGGATAAAAGGTAATTTTATGAAAGTGTGCTGCATTAGCTGAATGCAGGAAGATGGGTACAGAATTAATTTTAATCTTAGCTGATGGCTTAATGATTTTTGGTACTCTTCATTCTCTACATTATTTTATCTGTTGAAATTCTGATTAAAGAAACATTCAATTGAGAGAGGTTTGTGAATTCTGGTGGTTCCAACTGTACTACCAGCTCCTGGGAAGTAATTTTATTTGCCTGAGCAACAGGAGCAATTTTATAGTTTGAGTAGTTTTCCAGCTAAATGTCTCCATTGTTGTGGGTGGAGATATTTTGCATGTCCTGCTGTGTAACAGCATGCCCCATTATTAAATACTGCAACCTAAATCTCCTAAACAGCCCTTTTAACAATGGTGTTTTTGTGAAAGCCATTTTTCATTACTGTAAGCTATAGCAACTGCCACATATACCAGCTACAAGCAATTATGCCAGCTTAGCATGTATAATTAGAAGATTTATTATGCCAGATGGAGGAATATTTTATATAAACATTGACAATATCTCTGAGAGTAGTTCTGTGAAAAACAAAATAAGAAATTGGATGAGATACTAAACCTATGAGGTGAATGTTATTCAATATAAAGTCACTTTCCTAAAATCTTATTCACATTGCTACGTGAGATGTGACTCCAGAAACTTCCTAGCAGTGCTCCTTGCCTTAACAATGAAACATTGATATAATAACAGCTTAATATAGTAATCTGGGGACTTAATGATTAACAATAATCAATGAAAATGGAGTTAAATATATGTTTAATGTGCTAAATTCAGGACTGCTTAATTTGTCAAAGTACAGGCAGAACTTAATATAACTTAATATAAGTTATCAACTTATAAGTTTTAAGTTAACATTGATATGTTGATATACTTTGATATTTCTGCTATGTTTTTATGCCTTAGAAATAAATAAATAGTGTGATTTCCAGCATTGCTTGGTGCTTGGAGAGGACTGACTAATGTATTATTCACCCAGAGATGGCCTCTTAATGTTTAATATGGATATATAGAATCATAGAAGGGACCTTAAAGATCATCAAGTTCCAATCCCCCTGCCATAGGCAGGGACACCTCCCGCTAGATCAGGCTGCTCAGTGCCTCATCCAGCCTGGCTTTAAACACCTCCAGAGAGAGAGCATCCACAGCCTCTCTGGGCAACCTTACAGTGAGGGTGTTTCATTACTAAAGAACTTCTTTCATATATCTAGCCTGCATCTAACCTCTTCTAATTTACATCCATTATTTGTAGTCCTTCCATCACATATCCTATTAAAAAGTCCTACCCCTGCCTTTCTGTAGGCCCTCTTCAGGTATTGAGAAGCTGCTTTGAGGATCCCCCTGAGCCTTCTCTTCACCAGGCTGAACAGCCCCAACTCCTTCAGCCTGTCTTCATAAGGCAGTTGCTCCAGCCCTTTGATCATCTTCATGGCCCTCCTCTGGAACTGCTCCAACAGCTCAAATATCTCTGGTCAGAATATTTTTTTTTATATAATTCCACGCAGCCACCATGGTATCTGAATGATATCACCAGAGGCAGCACCAGCGTGGAAAGAAAGTTGTTCTGCCTGCACGACACTCATCTGGAATGGCATTACTCAACACCTTGTGTGAGGTGTGGGATGCTGGAGAGTTTGAAAAGATGTTCTCACATGCACCTCGCGGTAATGGAGCAGAAAGGAGTGAAGTGATTTTGTTGAATCCTATATTTGCAAGATGTGGGTGGAATTCTCTGAATAATTTCGCCCGAAATTAAGCCTTTGCTCAATTTCCTCCCCTGCCTGGGGGAAGTGAACCCACATCCCCACTGGGAATACTTCAGAAGGATGCCACTTCTTGTGGGGTACAGCAACTTGTGCCCTGGTAATAACTAGGTAATGACATTATTTCAATAATTGAGAATTAAACTGGCTGGCTGCCCAGAGAGGTTGTGGAGTCTCCTTCTCTGGAGACAATCAAACCCTACCTTGATGCCTTCCTATGTGACCAATTCTTTCACACGAGTCTGATTTTCACTTTGATAGGAGACAGCATTATCTGAAAAAAGCCCAAATATTGCTTCAAATATGTTATCATTAATCATTTTAGCACAGATGGCAAAAAAAGTTCATGATGTTTAACCTTGGCTCAGACACAAGCGCAACAGTGTGGGTTACAGGACTCGTGCAACCAGTCTGGGAACTGTCATTTCTGTAGCAAATAATAGGCTAAATAAAAACTGATCTGTTGAAAATACATGAGACAACAGGTTAAGGCTGTCCAGACACCCTGAAAATCTCTTCCTTTGTCACACAGAACATCATAACAATTAAATGTCTGACCAGATGTTCATATCAGGCCTATTTGAAAAGATATAATATGACCTAGATTTTCATACTGTGTAGATTGAAACCAAACTTGAATCTCATGTATTATAGTAGATAAATATACGGTATGACTGATTTACTTTTTCTACAAAATTGAATTGAATAGCATGAATACTTCTTGTACTTCTTCTAAAAGTGTTTAGATCTACAATATAGCTGTCTTATGTTTTATACTTTCAATAGAGTTTCAATAGAGTTTGCAGGCTTTCAATAGAGTTTGCAGGCACCACAAGCTCTACATAAACCAAGTCTGATCATCCTTTCCCTTACAAAGAATATTAATTGGTTTAAAAATCATGTCACATAACTATTTATTTGGATGAATGGAAATTACTTTCTGATTTTTGAAACTTTCTAGCAAAGAAGATGGACTCTAAAATTCAAGAAAGATAACTGTAGGATCAAAATCCAAATGCAAACAAGCATGTGTGAGCTGCCTTCTTTTTTGGCTTATCAGAGGAGATATCCTGTGCATGGTGTAGAAGATGAGACCTTCAACTTCTGTCTATCACCTCTATTCACTGCAGGGCTTGATGAGGCTCTGAGCAATCTGATCTAGTGCAGGATGTCCCTCTCCCTCCTACCCATCACACACCCTCCAGTCTCTTCACCAGACCTTTGAAGCTCCTGCACTTTAACTACAACTTGGCTACCCCATAGGGTGTTATTCTCCTCCTGCTGATGTCTGTCTGTAGCCCTGGGATCCACAATTCATATTGTGACCATCCCTTCTCAAGTCATCGTGCTAGAGCAGGTGAAGCAATATTTCACTCACTATACTTTAGTGAAGCATTAGTGGACAATCTGTCTGTAAAAAGGCCCTGAAACGTCTCAAAGAAATCAGAGATACTTGTTTCTCTGGCCCCAGCAAAACTAAATTACAAGCTTTTAGGAATCAAACACATTCATTGATTGAACATAATAACTCTCACTGCTTTGAAGCAATCAATCAGCTTTCTGTGATTCTGCCCTGACTTTAGATTAAACATGGTCTGACACAGTGAAATTCCCTCATGCTGGGGTTATTTTTTTTTGTAGTACTAAAATGGAAAAAGAATAATTTTTTGTTACATTAATGTTTAGCAAATTTTAATGGCATATTGTTGACTCTTTTTCATAGAATCATAGAATGGTTTGGGTTGGAAGGGACCTTAAAGATCATCTAGTTCCAAGGCCCTGCCATGGTAAGGAACACCTCCCACTAGACCAGGTTGCTCAATGCCTCATCCAGCCTGGCCTTAAAAACCTCCAGAGAGGGAATCCACAACCTCTCTGGGAAACCTGTTCCATTGTCTCACCACCCCCACAGTAAAGAAATTCTTTCTTATCTCCATCCTTAATCCACCCTCTTCCAGTTTGCATCCATTCCTCTTAGTACCCCTCCTGTACCCTATTAAAAAGTCCTACCCCAGCCTTTCTGTAGGCCCCCTTCAGGTATTGAAAAGCTACTCTGAGTTCCCCTGAGCCTTCTCTTCTCCAGGCTGAACAACCCCAACTCCTTCAGTCTGTCCACAAAAGAGATGTGCTTCAGCCCCCTGATCATTTTCATGGCCCTCCTCTGGACCCATTCCACCAGCCTGCCTTGAGATATAATCTAGTTTGCCACAGCAGTGAGGGTTCTGCTGGAGTACATGAGATGGTGTGATGATGGTACAAAACTGAGGTCAGTGGATTTACCCAGCTCCAACCCTGATACCAAAGAAAAGGACTTTTTTGTCATTTTCCTGTCTTTCCTTTCCCACAGATCTTCTTGATTAGTTTCGAGAGGCAGGCAGAATCAGAGTGGCTTCAGAGATGGACCGGTGAGTTTTTAGGGGGAGAAGAACAGTAGCTTGTTTTTGGAAGTGACTGTGATGCCCCAGTCTTGCTGTCAGCTTTTTGTTTTGTTTTGGGTTATTTTTTTTTTTTTCCTTTGGCAGAAGAAGTTCGTTATATGTGAGGAACATGTCTCAAGTTTCCTAAACCAAGGGGATCATTACATGCTTCTGCAGTGGAATAATATTCTGTGACTTTCATCCCTCAAGTTTCCCATAAATCTCCATGCATTGTAAGCTGTGGGTATCTCCTGGGTTTCCATTTAATACGATATGATGTTTCCATCCCATTGGGAAGAAGATAAAGAGCAGAGGGTCCTCTCCATGACAGTCCTCTCCACAAGGCTTCACTTTATGGATCTCTGAATCTCTTTTTTGAAAAACAAGGGATTTTTGGCACTTAGCACCTTATTAACTGTCACTTGCTTAAAACAGGCCATAAAAATACATGCTTTAGCTGCACTGTGGTATCTCATCATGTACAGGATACGTATGATATTTTTGGCAAAGAATATGACACTCTGGTGGCAAAGTGATGGATTGAGGATTCCTCCTTACCATTCTGAGTAATAATTGGAAGCTATCAACTCAGTTTATTAAGCAGCAGGAAGACTGCAAAAGACTTCATTTCTCACAGTGATCTCCTTTCAGTCCACTCTAGTCCCTCATCTAAGTCATTGATGAATATACTGAACAGTACGGGTCCCAGTACTGATCCTTGAGGGATACCAGTAGACACAGGCCTCCAACTAGACTCTGTTCTATTGACCACAACCCTTTGGCTTCTTTCCTTCAGCCAGCTGACAGTCCACCTCACTACTCAGTCATCCAGAACACATTTCCTCAGTTAAGCTTCGAGGATGCTGTGGGAGACAGAATCAAATGCTTTACTGAAATCAAGATAGACCACTTCCACTGCTTTGCCATCATCTACCCATTTGGTTATGTGCTTATAGAAGGTTATCACGTTGGTCAGAACAGGACACAGGCTGCCCAGAGAGGTTGTGGAGTCTCTGGAGAAATTCAAACTCCACATGGATGCCTTCCTGTATGACCTGATCTGGGTGTTCCTGCTCCATCAAGGGACTGGACTAGATGATCTCTAGAGATCCTTTCCAATCCCTGACATTCTGTGATTCTGTTAGGTTGGTTGGGTTTTTTTTCTAAGATTAAAGTAATACTTCCAAGATTCAAAATCTTCGTGCTGTGAAATGGGCTGATCAAGGTCTGACTTATTTTACTGAGCCAGGATTTTTAATGTGATGCACCGACACTATTCATATCACTGATGTGCAGTCTTCCTGGAGTTCCTAAAAATCCACTAAAATTTGCAATAGTGGCAGAGGCATGTGAATGGCAAATTTAACTCTGTACAAAACAAGTCTGCTTTTCTCAGTTCCTCTCTCAAAATGTTACATTGCATTAATTGGAAATGAGTTGTCTGTGTTATCTGCCATGCCTTTTTGGTTTAGTCTGCAACAGTCAAATGATGTAATTTGAAAAAGACTAGCAAAACATAAGAGGAAGCTAGTCTCCAATCCTTAGAAAAAATAATCCATAAAACATTTTATACTGTTTCCTCTGCTCTGACTTTGAAGTAGAAGCTCGTTACCTGATACTTTATCTGTGGTGAGATGCTAAATGCTCTTGTTAAATGAAAAACAGGACAAAGTAATAAGAAATGTTCAGCTTTAACAGCAGTGAAAGAAATCATACCAAGGTGATACCATAAATGAAAATCAAGACTCTTGTTTACTAAACATAAAGACGAAAATTTTAATTTTGTTTAATCCTTGTGAGGCAGTATTATATTAGTAAGTTAGTAATGAAACTGAGCCCAACCCCTGGCATTAGGACTATAAATCTTCGTTATAGTCATAAGAAAATGAATATTTGAGTGATGTTGCTTTGCCTCATGACTTCAGAGCCACTCATTAACAAGTGGGAGGTCTAGATTTTAGCCCTGTGTCAGGATGAGAAGTCAACACTGAATTTATAAACAAGGATTTAATATGTTTTTCTGGAGGTATTGTAGTTATGGGTTTTGTGACTGGACAAAATGAATGAAAGTTTAATCTTTATATTAAAACTTGTCCTGATTTGGAAAGAAGCAGAAATAATTTTCTCCTTAGCAGCCAGGATAGCCCTGTGTTTTTAATGTGAATTTAGCATGAGAATAAGGTTGATGACACACTGATGTTTTATGCAGCCAAGGACTTTTCAGCTTCACATGTCCTGTCTGCAAGAAGGCCAGAGGAGCCAAAGAAGCTGGGAGGAGGCACAGCCAGGACAGTTAACCCAAACTGGTCAAAGGGATATTCCGTACCACATCATTCTCAGCATATGAACTGGGAAAAGTTGGCCGTTGGGGGGGGATGCAGCTTGGGAACAGGCTGGACATGGGTTGGTTTGGTGGCAAGTGTCTGCATGGTGCTTAGTTGCTGGATGGGCCTAAATCAGGTCAAAACCTCAGATTCAACAAAATGACCAAGATAACAAGGATGTTCATAGATTTGTCACTCCTGAAGAAGTTTGGAGTAAAAAGAAACATGCAATACTTGGAACAAAGCTAGAGATAAGTTGTTAAGGAAAGATTTCAACACAGAAGGTCTGGAAAGGCAAAGATACAACCCCCAAATGTACTAATTTACAGGCAAAGCTATACATCTTAATCAACTGAATGGGCTTAAAACTAGTTAGCTTGGCTCCAGCCCTACAGAAACACATGATTCTCTGAGCTTTTCTCTTCTCCTTCCCACCCATGTCTCCTTTAACTAGCTCTGAAACCCCTGGGACACAGACTGGTTTTTTGGGTGTGCATGCTATTCAGTTGTCTTCCCAGTGTTACTCAATACCTGCCTGCAACATCTGATGCTTTTATGGAACAATTAATAATTTCAGAAGACTAAAAAGGGAAAATGTTTTGCATGCAAAATGGCCTCGAGCAAAAATCCCTGAACATTTTGCAGATTCTAATTAATTAAGCCTCACAGCCCCTCAAGAAGCAGGCAAGCATCCCAGCCCCTGTTTTCCAGCTGAATGAACCAAGGAACAGAGGAATTATTACATGTTTCTACCTTTACAGCTGCAAGCATCCCTACTCACCCTGCCACCACAAGTCAGTTATTTCAGTAAATCCTCCACTTCTCCTCGTGTTTGCAGGATCTTGGTCTGTCAAAGACCTTACAGAAGAGTTGTGAGTCCAGGAAGGTCACCAGCCAGAGTTCAAGCATCAAGCCTCTTTAGCTAAGATGTTACACTGACACCTCATCAGCAGCAAACCCATGTAATTTCATACAGTAAAAGATTCAGGCATTGCTTGGCATACTGCAGTTTATTTTATCCCAAACTTGTGGCTAGTAGAGCTATAAAAATCACTCTACTGAGCTGGTGAGAGTGTTCCCCTTGGTAATCTCTCCATTTCCTTGTCTGCCTTCCTGCCTCCTCTTTTCTCACCTTCTCTAGTTTACAAAACCTTCAAGTAAAATAAGGCAAACTTTTAAACTCTCAGCTTCCATGCAGAATAGCAGGGAGCAGCAAGCACAATACAAAATGGAATCACAAAAACATATCCCTGAACCAGAAACCCTAAATTAAATTTGCCAAGCTACCTAAGGACTAAAAAGCTTTCTCTGAATTCTGCCCTGCAACTTAAAGATTGAATTAACCACTTCCATCATAATCTTTTTCTGCCACTAAAGTCCATCCAGTATAAAAGTGCAATTTCTTTGAGTTTGAATAACGATGTTACCTAGTTGGTGGAAATAATCACAAATTAGTGTCCTTAAACTATTTGAAAGCAAGGCCAGCTTCTTCAGAGCAGTCTGAAAGCTTCACACGATCCTATAAGGACATAAACATCAGCAGTATCATCCTTCCTGTGAGCACCTTTAGGGCCTTTTTATGCTTTACCATACAATGAAGTGCTGTTTAAACTCAAGTGCCTTTAATATCTTTCATTTCCTAAAGTGAAGTGATCCAACAGTGTCATCTCACCCAGCACCTAGGCTTTAAAGGTGACATTAAAAATTCTTAGAACTGTGGGAGACAAATTGCTTGTTATCTTCCTGACCCTTCCCAAAATATTTTGAATTAATTGAAGACTTCAGTTGGGATTTTCAGGAAATAATCTAATGTTACTCATTTCTAGAGCCACGGAATGAAAGGAATGAGATGGGAAGCTATAAGCTGAGAGAGAGCTTAATTTTGAATTTTACTCTGCCTCTCCTCAAATTTTGCTGTTTCAAAAATGCTGAAAACCTCCCACAGACTTTTACCTAGTGCTTTTAAACACTGAGAAGACCTCATTAATCATCCTAGGTAGGTTAGACACTTCATCATTTGCTGACCAGTCTCATCTCTTTACTCTTATCGTTCCCAAAAGCCTGTCATCTGCTCCTAGACTTCAGGCCATTTTTTGAAAGACTGTCAGGATTTCAGCCTTGTCCTGTAAAACCTTCCATTTCAATCACAAATGTGCTACGACTGTTTGAATAATTTTCCAAGCCTCGGGTACCAGAGCTCATTTCTCAGAGTGGTAGAATTATGGATGAGATTCTGGTTTAATAGGCTTATGCCTGTTATTATGGGTCTATATCTTGCCCATGTAGCAGTCAGAGTAAGACCTTGAAAGAAAATTACTCCTTTACATAATCAGGGCAAGACCTGAAATAGAAAGCAGACGTTTCCTAGCACCTGAGAAAATTACAAGGGGAGGTAAAAGGATAAAAAAAACCATGAAAGAATATTCACCGGGTTCTCTGGGATCAAACCAGAGCTCCTTTCACCACTCCTGCTCATGCTCACCAGCAGCTCTCTTATAACAGCTATTGCAATTTCTTTCTGTCTTTTTGAGGCAGTTTTTGAGATGGAGAAAAGATGCTCTTTATGTACTGTACTTTTCTCTCCTTTCACAACACCTCTACTAAACAAGTTTGGATTTCTCCTCTTCATCCATGCTTCCATGCTTCTGTTCTTAACAGAAAGATTTTAGTGCTACTTGTTGGTACTTGTTCATCTGACAATGCACTTTTTTTTCCTTCATCTTGGAGAATGACTGCGAAGGCTTAGATTGAACTAACTCTTGGTAGACTCCTGCAGTTGTATGTTTGACATAAAAGTTCAAAATAGGTCACCCCAGAGAAGAGGTGGAGCCCTGGAGATATTCAGGACCAGGCTTGCCAAGGCTCTGAGCAACCTGATCTAGCACAGGATGTCCCTGTTCACTGCAGGGGGTTAGACTACCTGGCCTTTGAATGTCCCTTCCTAATCAACGCATTCTGTGATCTATGATTCTATAAAGACATGATAGAAAGCACTTGGCATCTTTGTTTGCAAAAGCAGTCAATTGTAGTTTAATCCTTTGTTTAAACAGTGGACACAGATGATCTTTTACATTTACAGTTAAACACAGTCATATCGTTCTACTCAAAAAGACCAGCTATTTCCTTTTGGAAAGAATTGAAAATGCTGTAAAAATTCAGATATAAAAAAGACAGATATATTCCTCAACTTATCTTTCCAGTAGACACCCTGCTCAGCTTGAGCACTCATGCCAGATCTCCCACTGGACATGATGGTTTCACTTCAGTAAGTTAGCGTAGGGTCTATCTGTTGGTTGCACAGAATGAGGAAAAATAATGAAGAAATAAGTTTATTCTCATGAAAACTTGAAAGTCTTTAATCAAACCCCTTTTCCATTCCAACACCCTCATTCAACTTCACCACCAAATCTCAGTAATGCTTCTTTTTCCATTTCAGTGTATTTAGGTCTAAGAGATGTGCAACAGAAAGTGACCTCAAGAATTTTCCTATCTTATAAGGAAGACAGAGAAAACAGAATCTGAATTTCAAAGATTGCATCATTGGACGATCCTGGGGTCAGTCTTTACAAATTTTCAAAGAAGATCAAAAGAAAAATCCTTTATGATTTTCTTCTTTGTATCCACCCTCCTCATATGCCCTTATCTTGTTTTCACTGTGATTTTATATGGATTTAGTGTAGTTAATATTGAAAGCATAATTTTTTCAGATACTAATATCTTATATGTTACAAAGGCATGTTGGAAAAAATAAAATTTACAAGTTTTGGACATTGCAGTGTGTTGAAATCTCCCACCTTCAAGCATTTAAGACAGGTTTTTAGTCTGGGATGTTTTGGACTGAGGAATGTAGTAGGTGAGTTCCTTCCTTACCTTAGATGAACTAAAAGATTGCTTCTTATTTGATTTGAAATTATAGAAATTTGAGCTATAGAAAGTTGTATCTGAACTGGGCTCAAGGAACACACTGTAACCTCCCTGAGGAACGACATTTAATTTCTGTGCACTCATCACTGCTGTTGGAGTAGTTTAAATAGTTTCAGTTTTTATATTTTTAACTTCTTTTATGAAAATGTTCTAAGACGCTTATGAAAAGGAGGGTTTTTTTTGAATGCTTTGTTTCTTCTTAAACCTATAATGTGAAGAGCAGCATTACCCCCAACTCCCATGGGAGCTAAGGGAGGATGTAGGGAAAAGTCTGTGACACAAAGGCAAGTTACTTGCTTGTGCCATCCACATCTGTCCTTAGCCGTGGTGAAATCTTATAGGCATAGATTACTATGGACAGTAAAGGCCATTATGAAAATCTAGTCTGACTCTGCTGCACCACACAGACCAAAAGTCCTTCACCAATCATTTCTGCATCAAGGCAGTAACACTAAGCTATAATCCATCTCTTAAAAAAGCACTCCAACTTGATTAGAAGAGCTATCACATCCCCTAATAGGCTATTCCAACAGCTACTTATCCTCGCTTAGAATTTGTGGATTTGAGTACATCAAGCTGCAGCCTCCAAGATTTGAATCTCTCCTTTCTACATTGAAGAGTCATAATTCTTCCACAATTAGGTACTACTTGATTGTGGTCTTAGTCTTTTAACCTTCTTTTGAATAGGCTAAATAAACTGTTATTCATTATGCTCTCATGCAAAGCTCATTTTTCAGAACTTGGATCAGTTGTCTAGCTCTTTTCTGTTTGCCTTTTCCTTGACCCTGGACAAGAGGAAAATTTTTAAACAACGGCCTCATTTAAAGTCACCATTTCAATCAAATAACAATTACTATACTTAGCCTAGGGAACCAGCTGGTAGAAGTACTAGTATACTTCAACAATGAAACACCTTCTGTGATTCTGTGAAAATAATTGCATATATTTAAGCCAAGAAAATGATTAGCAGACCCCTTCATTGTTGCATCCCTATGGTAATGTTCAACAGCCTATAAATAAGCTTATGTTATGCAAAAAGGGCATTGTTGAAGGTTAGAAACAACTAATATGATTAAACTTGTGTGAATTCTGGTGCCTTTGAGTACCGTGCTCTGTAGCTGTGTCTTGACAGTGCTAAAATACGTGCTGTGTAAATACAGGATTGTTTGAAATTTAAGCTACATTTCATGAAGAAGAGCCTGTATTGTTACACTAACATCAACTAATACAGGATACAGAATCATAGAATAGTTTGGGTTGGAAGGGACCTTAAAGATCATCAAGTTCCAACCCCCCTGCCATAGGCAGGGACATATCCCACTAGATCAGGCTTCTCAGTGCCTTGTCCAGTCTGGCCTTAAACACCTCCAGAGAGGGGACATCCACAACCAATCTGGGCAATCTGTTCTGATGTTTTACTATGAAGGACCTGTGTTTAGAGCTGTAATGGGTGCTTCTGTGCTTACAGAAGTATGTGCAACTAGGATTTCTTTAGATGCTCCATCTGTGCTCCACATCCTCAGAGCCCTAATCTGGGAAAAAAATTATCACAGAATGTGTTGAGTTGAAAGGGACCTTCAAAGTCATCTAGTTCGACTCCCCTGCAGTGAGCAGGGACATCCTGTAATAGATCAGGTTGCTCAGAGCCTCAGTAAGCCTGGCCTTGAATATATCCAGGGATATATTTTTCAGCCTTTCATAGTTTAACATTAGAATTTTCACCTGTTTACAAAACTACAATATATTAAGTTTCTCATTTATTTGGCAGCTCAAGACATTTTCTTTTATAAAAAACATAGTTTCTTCTTGTGTCTTCCTCTGCGACAGCACGCTAAAGATAACATAAGGTGCTGCATTACCAGTGTCACTGTTCCTTTTAATAATGTCACATTGAAAGGCATCAGATATATTACATCATGTTGTGGAGCCCTGGCATTGAGATCTGATGGCTGTGCGTGTGGTTTAACGATGTGGTGAGAGACAGAAAGACATCCCCACTGTATCAGATCCTGCAGTACGGAAGGGGAAGAAGAGAGATAAGCCCATACTAGTAATAACCACCACTTCATGTCAGCTGCATGAATTTCCTGATGTAGCTCAGATAAACTCCAGTGTACCTCCTTTCATATCACTCTCTGCTCCTACCAGATTCTCCAGGTCTTGATCAATTTTTCAGATTGTATTTTTTATGACAGCATCAGAAGTCATCGATTTAAGTGAAATAAGCATTCCACAAACACACGCAGATGGCTTTTCAGCCCTGATACATGTATAATTGGCAGGTGAGATAAAAAGATTGGGGAAAGGAAGTAGCTCTTTTAAAATAAATGCAGGGAATGGAGATGCAGTTATCATTTTAGAAGACAGTTGGTTCTGGTGAAGTGCCAAGAAATGAACAGAGAGGTCCTGGTTTCCATTCAATCATAAGAAAATATTACTTCCCCTAGAAGTCAGATATGAAGCTGGGAAATGAATGCATCAACAAGAAAGAGTGGATTCAGAAAGCCAGGGGGTAGTGACAAAGCAAGTTTGTTCCTTAGCAAACCATTATCAGGATATTTACTTCTAGATTATTCTGGGTTTTGTGACGGACAAAATAACATTTTTCAATTACTTCATTTTCAGAAGTTCCTTAAATACATTGGTTTATACTTTCTAAAAATATCTCATATATATGCACTTTAGAAACCATATAGCCCAAAAGCTGAAGGTTGGCAATATCATAAGCAGCTGAAACTAGGAATTTATAATCCAAGATGTGGGGAATCCCCAAAATAAGTAGTGTTACTAAATATACTCTGGATATTATCAAAAGGGGAAAAAGACCTGCTAGAGATAAGTAGAGTTCTAGTCTGGTCTTGAAAGATGAAATTTTTTGCAATTGAGAAGATGGTTATAGAAGTTATATACACATCCTATTAAAAAGTCCTACCCCTGCCTTTCTGTAGGCCCTCTTCAGGTATTGAGAAGCTACTACGAGGGCCCCTCTGAGCCTTCTCTCCACCAAGCTGAACAACCCCAACTCCTTCAGCCTATCCTCATAAGGCAGTTACTCCAGCCCTTTGATCATCTTTGTGGCCTTCCTCTGGACATGCTCCAACAGCTCATCAGGCCCTTCAATGGTCTGATGTCTAAAGTTGAACACTGGGAGGGATCTGAATTTCTGAATCCAACCAGTAAAAAAAGAAGCAGTAAATTGGTTGAAAGACAAAGCTACACTGTGAGAAGCAGAATCCCAATTTGGTGTGAATCACTTTTACTCACAGATCATCTGCTTCGGTCCATGTGTTCAAAGGCTCAATGAAAGGAATAAGAAGTTCTATGCCTCCAAACATCATTGAATCTTCTCTGTGCAGTGTCTAGAACAAACCATGGTATCCCAGCTCGCCCACTTCTGATCTTTGCCATGGTGACATTGACCATTATCTCTGAGATGATCTGACAAGCAGGGAAGGGCAAAAGAGATGCAGGAGATGCAGTAGAGAAATGCAAGGTTGATTTGGACAGGGTCTGCACAGCAAATGTGTGGTGTGGGACATATTCTGGGATGGAATAGTCTGATTTTATTTCATGATTTTTATCGCTACACGTTGTGTTTCAAGGAAGCAGAATGGCAAGTGTCCTCCTAACTTTGAAATCACATTGATAAATTAGACTTTTTACTCAACTGATAAAACAAACAAGAAAATCCAGAGGCAAAGTAAACTGATGTGTGTAATGAAGGAATTCTGAGAACTTTTCCTTTCAAGTGCATCTGACAACTTTCAAACTAATTTAGTTCAAGAAAACCAGGTGTGGGAGCTAAGAATAGAGCTGTAACCTTAAATATATTTTGTTCTGATAAAAATTTAATCTCACCTATCTTTCTTCCAGAAGACATTTAAGCACACACTAAAATAAGCTGAGTTGGAGAATTGCAAGGTTCTTCACAAATGTAAATTGGAAACCTTCTGTGTAACCAGGATAAGTTTTGTAGCTAGCAGCAAAAGAAAAAAAAAAAAGAAAAAAAAATTCACTCAGAGAAACATTAAAATATGCATCATAATAGCAAAAATTACATTTGTTTGAGTGTGTTATTTTGGGTGAACTAAACTTTATTTCTATTTGTGTTTAATATTTTAGGAACAAGAGGCTTCTGTATAATTGTGACCTCATTGTTAGAAAAGATACAAATAGAAAATAATTCTTTACTAGGAAAAAGAGGATAGAAAGAGATTTAAAAGTACATATTCACATACATAAGGATAGACTAAGGTGATTAGGGTAACTGCCTGAAAAACTGCAACACAAAGAGGCTTTTGTAATACATTATTAAAAAGAGGTGTCAAGCATCCATGTGTGTCCTTCCATATGAGACTGGCTATAAAAGCACAGCCACTAAAACCCAGAATTTTAAAATTATATGAGGAATACTTTCCTCTCAGCTAGCAAATGACTGGAGAGCATTTATGAGGCACACAAATAAGGCCCTGCTAATGACGGGCCACTGATGGCTCCTGTAGAGAAAGAAGGTCCATGATCTGTAACATTGAAGCTTATTAGACGGTTTTACTCCACGGGTCCTCTGTCATGGTTTCAGCTGGAATGGAGTTCATTCTTTTTTTTGCCAGCAGATGGTGTAATGCTCAGTCTTAGATTTGAGATGAGAAATACTTTTAACAGTGTTTTTAATAATTGCTAAGTAGCTGAAGCCTGTTCTGCTTCTCATGTGGCCCTGCCAACTAGAAGACTGGAGGACACAAGAAATTGGGAGGGGACACAGCCAGGACAGCAGACCCCAACTAGCCAAGGGAATATGCTACACCATGTGAAGTCATCCTTAGTGTATAAAGCTCAGGGGAGAGAAGGAGAAGGGAGGACAGGACATTTGGAGTGATGGCATTTGTCATCCCAAGTCATTATGGTGTCCTGCTTTCCTGGAGATGGCTGAACACCTGCCTGTCCACAGGAATCATTAAATAATAGAATGTGTTTAGTTGGAAGGGATCTTAAAAGGCCGTCTAATCCAACCCTGATACAGAGGGAATATTTATTAAAGCAGTAGGATAAAAACCTTCAAAGAGCAGGGACGTTCTTCACTGTATCAGGTTGCTCAGAGCTCCATGAAGCCTGACCTTGAGTGTCTTCAGGGATGGGACCTCCTCCACCTCTCTAGGCAGCCTGTTGCAGTGTTTAACGACCCTCATGGTGAAGAACTACTTCCTAATCTAAACTTGCCCTGCTATAGTTTCAAACTACTGCCCTTTGTCATATCATTCTATGCCCTGGCAAACACCCCCTGCCCAGCTTTCCCGTGTCCCCTTCAGGTAGTGGGAAGCAGTGGATGAATTCCTTCCTTTGCTGTGCTTACATGCACAGCCTTTGCTTCACTTATAAACTATCTTTAACTCAGCCCACTAGTTTTTTCACTTTTACCTTTCCCATTCTCTCCCCAGCCCCAAGCAGAGGAGAGTGAACAAGCAGCTGCATGGTTCCAGCTGCAGGCTGGGGTTAAACCACAACGATCATTAAGCACAGCAAATAAACCACACCCTCAAATCTAATTTTCCAGCAGAAGATGTCCATCCTAAAAAATATGAGAAGAAGGCAAGCATAAGCATCTCTAGTTTTATGTTATTGCATTTTACTTTATGAATTTTGGCTTAGAATAAAAAAGACTAAGCAATTTGGCAACGGTTTTCTTTGTGCAATACAATACGAGTGCGAGAGATTTGACTTTTCCCTGAATGCTTATGCAAAGGTACAGGCAAGGTAAGGTTTTACTTCTCTAGTATAAATGGTTACAAGAAGAGGAGGAGGAGAACATAAGGCTCAGAACAATAAGAGTGCTAATGAGCAATCTGGATGCTGACCATACTCGCTGACAACTGCTTTTATGAACATTATCAAATCAAAGGGGAATAAGGATGAATCAATGCGTGGAAAACTGAGGGCAGCACAACACATACATTGATCCTATGGCAACTGAATTATTTAGACCGAAGACTGGAAAATGATCTGTCTGCATAATTTTACGAGCAATCACAAAATCAAAGAACATTTAATTTCCTTACTTTGTTACCCTAGTTGACAGATAGAAACAGTAACAAAAGGATTACAAGGAATAAATTTTTCTTGTTAATTATTATTACTTAATAAATTTCTTTTAATGTACACAGTTAATCCTGTTCTAGAGGTGTAGAGCAAGTTATAGGGATAGCATTGGTATTATAGGTTAATATTCCTTGTGATACAGAGGGAATATTTATTAAAGCAGTAGGATAAAAACCTTCAAAGAGCTTTTTGGACATTCTGTTGGATCTCTGGTGAAATCCTGTGTCTGAACAGTCTGTGTGGACAAACAAGCTTTCGGGAGTCATCTCTTTCATTTCCTTACAAAACGTGAAAGCTCAATGTGAGATTCCAGCCCCTAAGCAGACATGCCCTTGAGTAATCTCACCTAATAAGTGCAGGAATTGATGTATTGTGGGATTTTTTTTTTTGCTTACTCTCCTTGCAAGACTTTCCCATGTAAGTTCACTGAGCATCTGGGCTTCTCTTTATTTTCTGCCATGGCCCAGGCTCAGCCTGAGGGGCAGTTTGCTGTGACTCAAAAAAGACTCCCTTCCTCATTCTCCCTTTATGACAAATTCAATCCAGCCAGAACTGGGGCTGCAGCAAATACTCACACAAAAGCATATGGGAATATATTCATATCTCCCTTCTTCCACTTGCTTTTCAAGGGCCATGGAAGATTTCTCTTCCAGTCCTTAAGTTGACTGGCTGCTGAGCCTTACAGTCTCCACAAGATCTCTTTATGCTTTTGTTTCTCTTACTCTGTTCTGTCAAAACTTTTTCCTGCCAAATATAATATCCAAATTTGCTGGGCCACAGAAATTGGAATTTTCCTCCTGCTTTGGACAGAGCAATAGAGAGCTCAGGACTGAAATCTCTGGTCTTCCCCCTTTTTTTTTTCCATGACTGCTGTAAGACTTAAGTCCTTGGTTCCACTTTACTCTGGGCAAAATCACATTTCAGCTGTGAAAAAGAGTGGTTTCCCCCCATCAGTTTAGCCTGAAAAGTTGTGGTTAGAGAAAAGCTGTGAGAAATAAGGTTCAAACTTCTTCTGCAGAGAACATGAGTAACAGGGAAAGAAGACATAATTTCTAACCCAAATATACCTCATGGTATTCCTCTACATACCAAGGACAGAGAGATACACTCTTGAACCCAATTAGCTGCCTGACACCCTGAGAAGGTGTCTTTCCACTCCACCCACCCCACCTCACTAAGATTTATCCAGCAGGCATGTGCTTAGCAGACACTCATTTGCACCCTCCCACTCTAATGAGACAAGCTTTCTGCCCTCATTATGGTGTATCAGGGAGAAAATGGCTTAATTTGAGAGTTTATGAATCATCAAAGCACAAATTTGAGCCCTGTGATGCCCAAGTGCCTTCAGGAGCTCACTGAAAACAAATGATGCCATCTTGCTACAGCCTTGAGGGCTACCAGTGTCTTGTATAAAAGTTTCCTCTTTAAAAGTTTAAATTCATGGGATTTTTTTGCTCACAGGACTATTTTGCTTATGGTCTTATCTCTCTAATGTGACTGAAAGGTTTACCGAGATGACATGTACGTCAGTTCAAAAATAAATATTACTATAGGACTATCTTAAATGGCCTGGGGATGCATCTCATGTAGGATTTAGTGTGCACTGCTGAGCTAGCACCTGAGAATATGAAAGAATGGAGCTCCCAAACAGAGATGTCTCCTACAGGCAGCTCTTGGCATTGTCTTTGTAGAATCATAGAATGGTTTGGATTGGAAGGGACCTTAAAGTTCGTCTAGTTCCAACCACCCTGCCATGGGAAGGGACACCTCCCACTACACCAGGTTGCTCAGTGCCTCATCCAGCCTGGCCTTAAACACCTCCAGGAAGGGGGAATCCACAGCCTCTCTGGGCAACCTGTTCCAGTATCTCACCACCCTCACAGTAAAGAACTTCTTTCTTCTATCCAGCCTAAATCTCCTCTCTTCCAATTTGCATCCATTACTCCTAGTCCTGTCATCCTGGAAACTATTAAAAAGTCCTACTCCAGCCTTTCGGTAGGTCCCCTTCAGGTATTGATAAATCATTATGAGATCCTCCCTGCACCTCTTCTTCTCCAGGCTGAACAACCCCAACTCCTTCAGCCTGTTTAGCAGAGGTCTCATGATCTTACAGGAAAAGAATTTAGCTTCTAAGTTTTTGGTATATTTAGAAATGCAAATACCTTTGTCTCTGGCATTTCTGATGGCTTGTCAGATTTAGGTTGCTCTAAGTGTGCAAAACATGCTCAGAGCAATGACCTCCTTTTCCCTCTCGTTAAAAGGATATCCCCAAATTCTCTCTGCTGTCCTAGCTTCTATTTCCTTTTGAGTTGAGACCAATTATCCCTGCAGCCTTCCAGCTGAATGCAACAATATTTCAGGGCACTGCTCACCTCTTTGCACGTTGTAGTGCTCTGAAGCAGAAATGCACACACTGCTCATCTGTCAGTCAGCACTTCTTTAATAACTACAGTACACAATAAAAGTTTGCAGTCATACTCTAAAGGATATATCTAAACTTTCTCTGAACCTTCTTTATGCCCTCTTGACCCTCAGAAAAACTAAAGTAGATTTTGATCTGTCTGCACTATATCCTTGTATTGTTTGTCAGATGTTTAAAAATTATCTCCAGAACCTCTCTGAGTCTTCCATTGCCACAAGCTACTCAACTTTTTTTTTTTCAGGACACTGTTGACATCTCACCTGTTCCTCCCAACATAAGTACAATGTGTCCCAACATAAGGAGCAATGTCCCCAAAGTGATTCAGCCTATGGATGCAGTGTTTGCCCCATGCCATGCAACATGGTATGGAGATTTCTGAGGTGCCATGACACCTAATGGCCATTGTTCACTTTTCTTCTGTGATTTTATCCCTTTTCCCTTTGTGGAGCAACTGTCTCTTAGTACAACTGTTGTGGCTGGTGAACTGAAGGATGCTGCAGGGTCCCTCCCAGTATCTCCCTCTTACCCATGACGAGAGATAACAGACAGCGATACAAAGCAACACATCCTTCCGCAGACAGGCTCCTTCAAAAAGCTTTGCTTTGCAACCACAGGCCATGAGTCCCTTGCCAGTAGCTCTCCTCAGTAACTCAGGGAAAAAGTGATGGATACTGTGGGTCTCCAGCTGGGTGTTGGGGTTCGTTTGGGGTATCAATTTTTTTTTTTTTAATAACAGGCTTTGCAGGCCATCACAAAAACACATAGAGGAATACTGGAGATAGATAAGATAGGGTGCAGTGAGAGTGGAATTAACCAGGTGAAATTTGTAGCTAGTGTAGCTCCATAGAAATATCCCAGCAGGGGATTTGGCCCATAGCCTTTTTTAAATACAAGAGTTTTCACAAGCTTCTGGTGACAGAGAAAAGACACTTACAGGGAACAATTAAATAATAGCTGTCCTAAAGCCAACTGGAAATTGCCTTTAATATCAGAATCCATTTGTGCCAATAAGTGAAGCTTACTGGAGAGAAGATGAAACAAAAAGGGTCATGACTGCTGGTGGACAAGTAGATGAAATTCAATTAGCTTAGCTTGAAGCATGAATTCACCATTGTAAATGAAGTTTAACTTTACCCCCTTGATACCAAAATGGAAACTTCTACTTGTCTCACCCTAAGAAAAAAAATCTTATCTTTTTTTTTTCTTTTGGACTTCTCCTTTCAAATGTAATATATTATTATTACAGCTTGAAATCTCATTCCTATATGCCTATATCCAGGGCAGGATGAAATATTTGCATCATGTAGTATAGACTTAACTCTAGCAGAGCAATGGTTCTTCTTGTTATTCACAGGAAATCCATAAATGCCAACTCTGGACAAGTTTCTAAACCAAATTTCTGAACCTGTGCCCTCTTGGATGTTTTCTCCTCATCATCTAGCTCTGAATTTCATGCCCTGGAACAGTTGCTGTAGTATTATGTAACAGGCATTTCCTCTTGATACTAATAAAAAAACACCTCACTAGCTGTTACTGCCACAAATTCTTTTGAAAAATGACATTCTCTTCTTAATAATGATCTTCTCAGTTGCATTTTAGGAGATAAAATTATAAAGCCATCTCTGCCTCAGAAATAATGATCTCCTTCTTTTTCATGTCTCCTTTTTAGTAAGAGCTTTTCACCCATGCATATGATTAAAAAATTAGCTTGCTGAACAGTTGGCTTTAGAACTGCCACAGATTTTTCATCATGAAAGGCACAGTGGATTGAGCCTGAACAGAGTTTACCCTGACTGAATGATAGTAAAGGTTTTATTGATAGAACATGTAATAAAAACCAAAGGTGTTGATGGCAGGGACTGTGTAATAGATGGTATTGTTTTATGACAATGCAAGAGATCCTAAAATTATTTTCAAAAGCTACTAAACCATACCTTAGAAATTGGTATCATCCCAGTGAAGAGATTTAATGGGATCAGATTAGGATCAGATGCAAGAAACCAAGATTTTAAAAACTTCTCGCTTAAAGTTACTCTCTTTATTCCAGACTGAGGATACCCCAGTTCCAGCCTTGAGTTTCAGTTGGGCTAATGGAACAATTCTTTCGGGAAATAACCAGTGCTCGTTGTAGGAGCCTGCAAAGTTGTAGCCATGTATGCAGGTAGTCTTCTCCAATGAGCATTCCCTCTTGTTTAGTTGACATTGGAGAAATCCATCTTCTTATAAAAGCATTATAGAAAATATTCTTATTAGACAAAAAAAAGAAGGGTGGAAATATGCCTTTCATGCTCTCACATTATCACCTCTAAATTCAGATGGAAATCAGTAGTTTAGAAATCCTGATATCAGAAACAAAAAAATCTCTGCCAACAAATGACTTATGAGTCACCAGAACTTTTTATTCTTGCCTTCCTACAGTTTGCCTTTTCAAGAAAATAAAAATCTGAAATTCCTGATTTATTGCAAGAATGGATTTTTACTCTTCTCCACAATTCTATAAAAAAATAAGGAGAAAGTACAAGTAGGAAGACAGGTGTTGAGAAATTAAAGTATGGAAAAGAGGGCTTTAGATTGTATAGTTAGGAGAGTTTTTTCCAACACTGGTGTTTTACATTTGAAAAAAAAAAGAAACTACTAAAACTATCCTCTCCTTCGCTCCACCTTTTGGTGTCCTTGAAACCCACTGCTTCCTCTCACAAAAGTCTGTGTGCTCTCTCACAGCAAAACCTTCCATCCACTTTCTCATACAGCTGTCATGCAGAGATCAGCCATTTTACACACCTTAGCAGGTGTATAAAAATAAACTCTACATTTCCCTTTGAGCCCCAGAAAACAAGTTTAAGTACAATGATAGATCATTTCTAGAGGATTTATGATTAGAGGGCCCATGTAAAATAAATGCTCTGTAACAGTGTATTTCCATTTCATGAATGAGTGATGCCCCCTCTCTGGAGATGTTTAAAGCCAGGCTTGGATGAGGCACTGAGCAACCTGCTCTAGTGGGAGGTGTCCCTGCCCAATGGAGCAGGGTTGGAATTCTATGATCTTTAAGGTCCCTTCCAACCCAAACCGTTCTATGATTCTGTGATACCTTTCTCCTCTACAATCTCTTCATATGATTTGTTAATCAATATCATAAGGCTACTTTGCAGCAAAATAAGGCTATAAATTCTTCAGTATTTCTCAACTCAATTTTGGAAGAACTGGTAATATAAGAATTTTCTCTTGTGGTCACACATCCCTGTCTATTTGTTTCCATTGGACAGTACCTATTGCAATAATCACTCCAGCAAAGTCATAGTTATTGTTTATAACAGCTCAGTTGACCAAAGCACTAATTTTCTCAACTATTTGTTGAGCTGAAATGCCATGTACTAGTTTCCAGCACAGAACTAAAGCTTTTCTAAAAAGCTTTTCTAAAAATCTGCACTGGAATTTTTCGTCACTGATGAAATTATGCCTGTTTCATGGGTTGATTTCTCTTGTGCTTCATTTGGAAGGTGAGTTTGATGGACTAGTAAACATCTGTAGCTGGTGCATTCTTTCCTATGTATTATTCAAATTTATCCCCAGATATGCTGACCCAAAGAATTGTTCTTCAGTGTTATAGGTCTCTGGATCTAAATGATTACAAGAAGGCAGCAGAATCTGGGAGAGGATGTCATGACTGATAGGAGTGAGCCTGCTGGTGTTTCTGAGCTCCACCATCAGTTAATTCAATTGTAGTGCAGAAGTCATAAATTCGAAATGAAATTGAGTCTGTAAATGGCAGCTTACTGGCATTTCCCTTCATTCTTTTCTTGCACTAGCTGCACTTTTGCAGCAGGTTTGTGGAACAGGGAAGAAAGGAGAAACAGGGACAATAAAGGGACATTAAAGAAAGTAAAAAGATAATTAGTGGGTATTAAAGGGGAGGAGTTGGGGGCCTATAAAAGCAACATTCCATTATTAAGAAAGGAAATTCAGTAATAGAGTCAGTGCATGGGCAATTGGACTCTTGCCAAAGAACCCTGAAGCTATTCATGAAAGTATTTCTCTGAATATACATGTATGTGGTGTGTGTGATTGCTCCTTAAAAAAGAATGATATTGGAACTTAAAGACAAACTTGTAAAAGCACATGACACATTTACATATACGTTAGATCAGTATAAGGGGAAAATTTAAAGGTTTAAAAATCTTAAATAAAAATATATAGCTATCCTGATCTGTTCCATATTTTTCCTCAATGCAATTATCTAGCTGTTTGAGTTGAACATTCATCTAGCACATAAAGAAAGCATTTGCCATTTGTTTTGAGCATCAGAGGTCTAAAAATGGCTTATTTCTGATATTTTAATCCTGAAACATATGTAGTTCTCATTGTAGGATGTGCCACTGCTTGGGAAATAGTTGTAAAAATAACTTCAATGAACAGCAAACAGAGCACACTGATTTAGAAGCCTCATGAGTGCAATTCTCTGGATATATGTAGACAAAATGTTGACATCTACCATTCCAGAGGTTTTTTTCCACATTCAGATAGTTTGCCATTATTCGTATTCTGAACAAGAATCGTGCTTCTAGACATTCAACTTCAGATCACATCAGATACCCTGAATCAGGAACTGCCTCAGAAACATCAAAGCCTCACTGCAAACGCTGCTCCCAGAACCTCAGATCCCACAGAGATGAATCTTTCCTTCCAAGTCCTCTTGTCACAGACAGTGAGAGGTTTCTGTACTGAATATTTGCAAATAATATGAATCTAAGCTAAGCAGGAAAATATCAAGCAGAAGTTTGCCTCTTTGCTTCTGGTCTTTAGCCATAATCATAGGATCACTTAAGTTAGAAAAGACCCTTAAGATAAATGAGTCCAACCATTAACCCAACACTGCCAAGTTCACCATTAAACCATGTCCCTAAGTGCCACATCTATATGTCATTACCTTCAGGGATGGTGACTCAACCACTTCCCTGGGGAGTCTGTTCCAGTGCTTGATAACCCTTCAGTTAAGAATTTTTTCCTACTACCCATCCTAAACCTCCCCTGGCAAAACTCGAAGCTGTTTCCTCTTATCCTATCACTTATTGCTTGGGAGAAGAGACTGACACCCACTGATAAATCATCAGTTCTGCAATATCTTCTGTAGAAATGCATATTAGCAAACTCCACTTTTTTAGAGTTACTCCAGTCTACAAGAATTTGGGAAAACTACAAAAAAGTAGTTATGGCCATGCATGTTGAAGCCCTCAACTTCCAACTGATTTAAAGCAAAGTCAGAAGACAGCTGAACTCCTTAACTAGAAGAACCTGAGTGATTATTATCAAGTTATTATTCTGTTTTTCAAAGAGTAGTTGATTTCTATAGCATTTTTGTTTTGTTCAGAAATATTTATGAATGAATATAATATTGTGTGTATCTTATCATGAAACAAGGCAAGAGATTGAAATGACAGGTTCAAAATACACAGTGCTGGGCCAGAGACCAACAATGGAACTGTACAGGAATCCTTGTTCAGACCCCAGTAATGTCTCTGTTTGCTGTTAACTTCACTTAAAACAGAATTTTAGAACACTAAGAGGTTTGGGCACAGAACTAGCACTTTTACTCCATCTAAATGGAGTCCAAAGACTAAATGAAACTTCTGGCACTGTTTTTGGTGTTTCTGGAATCCGTGTCATGACAGAAGAGAGCCTGAAAATTTTCTGAAGCCAAGTGGAAATATGAATGGTACCTTTATAAAGCACATCTGCATCTTCATAAAAGACAGTGGAGGTGGGCAAAAAGAAAGAATTACTTTTGATAAGTAAGGAGAAGAGCAGAGCATATTTATCAGCTGTAGCAATGGGAACTGTATCCTGTGGATCTCCTTAACAAGCCTAGTGGGAACAAACACAGAACATGGCTTCATGGTGCTGTTGTTTGATCATTAATATCCCACTCAGATGGTCTTCAGCTGCTTCAGAGGTCTCCCAGACCAGAGACTGTAGCAAGAAGCTCAGTCTGGGCTCATCTTCCTGCAGATTTGCACTTGAGCAAGCTACAACGAATATAACCCAATGTTAAGAACTGTGATATCTTTAGTTGCAACCAAATAACACACCATATAACTTCCATGGAATATACATCTGTCATTGCCCACTGCCTGCATCACAACCACATTTTAAAAGGAAGCCAAGGTTTTGCAATTGCAGATGTAATGACATATCCCTTAGTTCACCAGCTAGCATCCAATCCTCTGAAATGCTGCTTACTTCTACACAAGGGTCAAGAACCTTCCAGGCAAAAATGAATGAGGAATGAAGTCGTGCTCAGGGCCTCCTGCTGTTCAGGCTAAAATCTTCAGCTGTGTATAGAAACACATTCACTCTCGTGTTATTTTTATCCCTGTCACAACAGCTATGGTATAAATCATGTCTTGATACGCTTTATCATCTATATTTTTCACCACTTCAGAGCCAGTAGACCATGAAGACAAATTTGACTTCTTGGACATAAACACAGTTTGTTTTATTTGGGGAAAAAAAATTCAAAAGCAGTATTTTGGCTGGAGTTCTAAAGCAAATGTCTGTAAATATTTTTGTATGTGTATGTGCCTCTGCTGTGTTAAGGTCTGGGGGGTGAGGGTGAGTAGGCAGGAGAAGGGAACATGCTGGGGGTCTATGTTTATTACATGAATTCTAAACAAGTAAGAAAAACTTTGTGCCTGGACCCAGCCAAATGTTTGCCAGACAAAATCTGCACGTGGCAGATAGAAAAGATTTAGAGATCTAGAGAACCAAATGTCCAAAGGAAGAGATGAGCGAATTTTGCCCACATATAACAATGTGTGGGCACCTTTCTGCAAGCTATTATTTTGATGCTATCCAATTATTAGGAGCTTCATTTTGTTTATTATTAGGATGACACAACTCTGGGAGTCATAGGGCTAATTCATGGAACACAGCAGGTCTCTAATCCAGTCTCCTGTTCAAAGCAGGGTCAGCTATGAGGCCAACCCAGGTTATGGCTGAAAATCAGGTCTGGAAAACCTCTAAGGACAGATAGCACAGGGTAATTGGGGTATTTTAGTACATATAAAAACCTCAGGGATAATAAGTGCATTGAGTTAATTAAGTTGTGCTTGATTAATCAGAGAATGAAATGGTTAATTTGTATCCAAAAGTCCTAATGACTCATTTTTAAATCTGTTTATTCCTAACATTTATTTTTGCGTGACCAAAATAGAAAAGGAACAGTTATTCTTGTAGTCCTGTAAAAAGTCTTTTCTGTTTGTTTCTCCTCTGAAAGGAGGGGAAAAAAAAGTTATTTCTGCTACTAATTAACAGTAACCATTTCCACAACAAAAATCTAGTTAAAACAGGAAAAAGTTGTGACACTTTTTGAACAGACTGTAACCTGAGGGCAGCCTCAACCTTTGTGATTATCACTTATCCCAAGCTGGAGCTGGCAGAATTATGTAATAAGCATGAATCGCTGCTGAAGTTCTCCAGGAACTGACAGGTTCCTCCTCCTGCCACATTTACTATGCATGACTACTTTTTAAAATTACCTCTACCTACTTTTTTTTCCTTTAATACCATATTTGGGAGCAATCCCTTCCCTTAATTATGAAAGACATGAGTCTGATAGACATTGACTGGCATTTCTGAAGGTGACAAATATTGCCAGGAAGCATCCTCTGTACAAAACATTCACCTGGCATTCCAGTTCCCTCCGTGCTCATCCTTTTGCCAGCAGTCTGAGGATCAACAGTGGATTTGCAGCTGGAAGGATCCACATGAGGTAGCAGCTTGTTAAGGTTTACCCACCTAAATACCATTAATTCTTCACTTTCTCGTCAGCTTAAAGGGCATGGTAGTCCCTCCTTAATGCATAAAGACATCCACAGACTAAGCACAACAAAGGTTATGTAGCATTTAGATGAGTGATAATGGATTTCAGAGCTGAGTGCCCATAAACCCAGGGGCCTGATCTGCCCAAGATCCAGGAGCCTGGAAGTCTCGGCTTCCTGGCACCTTATCTAGCAGCCTGCCCAGGAGCCAGCCAGACAAGCCAGTAAGCAGTCAGGGCAGCAGAGGGTGATTAAAGATCTCTTGGTTTCCATTATAGATGGGGCAAACCAGACACATCCTTCAAGAAAAGATCAGATTTCATCAGAGGGGCATTTTTCTAGAGGAAAAAAATAACATGCTATCCAGTAAACTTTAATCAGTTCTACTGCTAATCATGTTTGTTAAAACAATGCACCATGTTCCTCCAATGTGGCAAACCAAAACTAGAAGTCCCATGGACTTCCTTTAATAATTGAGAGAAGTTGTTGCAGATGTAAACAAATTGGTGGCAGCCTTTGTGAATGCATGTTTATAGACACTTCTCAACTCTGCACGCAGCATTTATAGGTGATAAAACTTCATGGCTTGGAGCAAGTCACAGAATCATAGAATGTGTTGAGTTGGAAGGGACCTTCAAAGGTTATCTAGTTCAACCCCCCTGCAGTGAGCTGGGACTTCCCACATTAGGTGAGGGTCCTCAGAGCCTCCAGGGATGGGACCTTTGCCACTTCTCTGGACAACCTGTTCCAGTGCCTCACCACCTTCATGGTGAAGAGTCAAGAACATCTAGCACCACTGCTGTTACTCTGCTAGTGGTACTTACCACATCAAAGCATCTCATGGGTAGTCTTCTGGGAAATCCTCTCAGCATGCCTAGGAGGAGGAGAAGTACTATCTAGTCTTTGTAGATCAGACACTAGGGTATGCAAGGCAAAGGCACAGCAAGTATGTCCCATGCATTTTATTCAGATGGCAAGAAGGGACTGCTTTAAAAAGTGCAACAAAGTGGGAGAGTCTGCCATAATGTGAAGTGATTCAACATGCACATATTTTCATACCCTATGGTGGGGGGTTGGAACTAGACGATGTTTAAGGTCTCTTCCAACACAAACTATTCTATGATTCTATAATCTTTGCTGGATTTTGCTCCTCCCATTATTGCTGCTAGCGCAAACACTGAACAGCTCACCACACTGTTTCCCTCACAGCTTGGTCAGAGGCACATCTAAGCAGGTAGTCTTGGATAGGACATCCCCATCACAGGTAAGATTGAGCTTTTTCCCTGGGTCAGCTGTGGCTTTTGCTTGGAAAGACTGGAGAGGCTCCAGGTTTCCAGGATTTTTCACAATGGCATGCATTCATTTTTCAGATAGAGAATGTTCTTGTGGAATGAGAGCGTTAGTCTGCTGAAAGACAAAAAGCAAGATCAAAGAAATCATCCATGCGCCTAAAGGAAAGGCATTTCAGCTGCATCACCTTTATAAATAAAGTCTTCTGGAGAAAGAAAGTGGGAGACCTCAGCACTAATTTCTCACTCCAACACGCTAGGTTGAAAGGGATGCTGTGCTGAAAGTGTTCCACTACAGAGCAAACAATCTGAAAGGTTGGGTCAAAGGCACAGAGAACAAAAACAAGAGAGGCACATCCCTGTAGCCTAGGCTTAGCCTATTAAGTGTGCTGGGCTTTTCTGAACCAGCCAGGCTATTATTTCTCTGACCCATGTCATTGACTAGACATCACACCAAAGGACCTACTCCGAGCAGCCCTCTTTTTAATTTATTAGAGGAGACTTAACAGAGTTAATGGAGAGAAAACATGAGTCCTCAGTTCTTTCCTCTTGTCAACAGGGTGGACAGCTTTCTCTGTCAACAGGGAGCTATCAGGAAATGCTATCATACAAAATGAATGACTGCTGTTCACAAAGATGCTGAAATACAATGAATTGATTTTGACCAAGCAGGCAGCTATATTGGATTTGGGCACTTTACATTTAGAGCCTTTAATAAAGCATTTCTGTTAAGAGAGTTATGTATAGACAAATTGAATTATGTGTTGGTTTATGTTTCATTGGATTTTTCAGAGAAGTGTAGTAAAGAAAATTGTTTTACATCAGAGTACCATTTACTATCAGAAAGCTTCATTTTTTTGGTGTAAACAGTATCATTGGTGTAGTCTATTAAAAATAAGCTTCTGCAATTTTGCATGGATTTTTGCTTTCCATAAAAAAAAGAAAGGGGGGGAGGGAGGTAGTTGAAAGTGACAGAACACTGGAACAGGCTGCCCAGAGAGGGTGTGGGATCTCTTTCTCTGGAGATGTTCAAACCTTGCCTGTATGCTTTTCTGTGTGACCTGATCTGGGTGTTCCTGCTCCAGCAGAGGGACTGGACTAAACCCAACTGGTGTAGTGTCCAGTTCTGGACTTCCCAGCATAAGAAGGACCTTGAACTGTTGGAGAGGGTCCACAGGAAGACCACAAAGATGATCAGTGGGCTGGTGCCTTATAAGGACAGGCTGAAGGAGCTGGAGTTGTTCAGCGTGGAGAAGAGAAGGCTCAGGGGGGACCTCACAGTAGCTTCTCAATACCTGAAGGGGGCCTACAGAAAGGCAGGGGTAGGACTTTTTAATAGGATACAGAATGGCAGGACTCAGAGGAATGAATGCATGGAAGAGGAGAGATTTAGGATGGACATAAGAAAGAAGTTGCTTTCTGTTAGGGTGGTGAGACACTGGAACAGGTTGCCCAGAGAGGTTGTGGATGCCCCCTCTCTGGAGGTGTTTAAGGCCAGGCTGGATTGAGCAACCTGGTGTAGTGGGAGGTGTCCCTGACCATGACAGGAGTATTGGAACTAGAGGATCTTTAAGGTCCCTTTCAACCCAAACTACTCTATGATTCTCTGATTCTATTTTAATAAGATTTTAGGCTAGAACTAGCACCATGTTTCAATTCCTAATGCTTTCCATACCTCTGCTTCTTTCTTCTGTAGGATACCGGCAATCTTCCACTACCTTATCAACTTTTGTGCAGTTGAATTAAAAAATGTTTGGGATACTGTAGTGAAGACCATGTGCCACAGCAGAGAGCAACTACTAACAATACTCTACAGGTTTCAACTACAAAACAAAGGCAACATACCTATTGTGAGTACCTAAATTCAGACCATGATTGTCACTCCGAAAGGAAGACAACTCAGCCTTTCCCACTCAACCAGTGAGTTACCCAAAAGCTGGAGGTCTGAACATCTGCTATACCATCTGAATGTCAACTTTCTCAGCAATTTTCCACCTCTTCCTTCATTGAAAAGCAATATCCCTTTTGTTTCCATGTTACATACCTCCTTAAGTCTTCCTTAGCACTTCCAAGTGACTGGGAAACTACAAAATTAAAGCCAGACCAGTTATCAGAGCAGGATACAGGGAAATTCCACAATACACTCATGACCCTTCAAACTGCTGTTTACTCATTTCTTATGAGCCTTAAATGCCAGGCTCTCTCATTTCTGTCCTCAAATGGAGACCTGCAGGGCACATAATATAAACTGATGCTTTTTGCTAAAACAAGACTGTATTCAGTGTAGCATTACTGATGCTACATGGCCTTTTGGGTCCAAGTGACAAACTGCATTTTTGGCTCAATTTCAAGGACAAAGGACAAACTTAAGTGAGCAATCCCTTATCCTTCCCTGCCTTCTACCGTGTCATTTTTTGATGACCCACAGATCTGGAAAGCAAATTAACATTTGCTAATGCACAACAAAAAAGGCACTTGTCTTCAGTGCAAAGAACATAAGTAAATACTAATTTCTCAGTGTTCCTCACACGCTGTTCTCGCTCAAAATCAATGCTTTTTCTCTCAAGCACCTAGCTGCTGCCTTTTCACCAACAAGGTCACAACAAACAGGCATGAAAACAAAACTCACAGATCATCTGGCCTTCATGTTGCATAGCTTGTAGGTATTGTCTCCTTGAGTGTAGTCACAGGTTAAGGTCAGAACATTCTCCTGAAATGGATGTTGTTATTGACATTCCCTACAAAATATTTACACTTTTCAGGTTCTGTTCTAACCAATACAAAGTTACACGAAGCCAGAAAAGGACCAGGTTTCCTCCTCTGAAAAACAGGCATCCTGGCAAAACTCTTCACAAAGCTTGTACTGAAAACACATGGTAAGACTTGCTGCTCTGGTTATGTAGTCAAAAATACCTTGACCCACACCTCTTGTGGTTTTGATCACTAGCCAAAGTTGAGCAGAGAGAATGGCTTCATTTCAGATACTGTGCAATTACACACAAATGTTTGCTTACATTCCCCAGGCGACAGGGAATGCCTAAGGAAGCTCCCAATATAGAATCACAGAATAGTTTGGGCTGGAAAGAACCTTAAAGATCATGAAGTTCCAACCCCACTGCCACAGGCAGGGACACCTCCCACTAGACCAGGTTGCTCAATGCCTCATCCAGCCTGGTTTTAAACACTACCAGAAAGGGGTCATCCACAGCCTCTCTGGGTAGCCTGTTCCAGTGTGTCACCACCCTCACGGTAGAGAACTTCTTTCCTATATCTAGCCTGAATCTACCCACTTCCAAATTATATCCATTATTCCTAGTCCTTCCATCACATATCCTATTAAAAAGTCCTACCCCAGCCTTTCTGTAGGCCCTCTTCAGGTTTTGAGAAGCTACTGTGAGTTCCCCCGAGCCTTCCTTTCTCCAGGCTGAACAACCCCAACTCCTTAAGCCTGTCCTCAAAAAGGAGGACCTTTGATCATCATTGTGGCTCTCCTCTGGACCCACTCCAACAGCTCAATGTTCTTCTTATGTTGAGGGCTCAATATTGCAAGTGGGGCCTCACCGGAGCTGAGAGGAGGGGCAAGATTACCTCTCTTGATTTATTTGGTGTTTTGAGCTGCAATCGCACACTAGCAGCTCATGTTGAGTTTTTCATCCACTGGCACCTCCAAATCCTTCTCTTCAGCATCCTTGCCCACACCAAGTAATTCTCTCATTCCAAAGCAAACTCCAGTTGAAGTTTTCTGGGATTACTCACAAAGGTTGACACAGGTCAAAGCAGGCAAAGCTTAGTCTTTCATCCCAGGCCTCCTTCTCAGAGATCACCTTGAAGCAACATGATTCTGCTGATCAGAGATCACACAGAACAAGGGCCTGATTCTTCTGTAAATCAGAGTTGTGTTTATTTCAAATCTCCTACACAGAGGCCTCTTCCACCTGGCCCAAGACTTGACGAGGCTGATTCTGCTGTTCTCACTTGGGCAAAACACCCTCAGAAGAGGACTGAAGGACAACAGCATTGAGTTCCTGTCCTAGCTAAGTTGACCTGTTCCATTCAACAGGGATGATCAAAGGGCTGGAGAAGCTCTCCTACATGGACAGGCTAAGAGAGATGGGGCTGTTCAACCTGGAGAAGAGAAGGCTCCCGGGAGGCTTCACAGTGGCCTCCCAGTGCCTGAAGAGGCTACAGGAAAGCTGGGGAGGGTCCATTTGCCAGGGCAGGAATGAGGGGGAGTGGTCTCAAATTAGAGGAGGGCAAATTTAGATTAAACATTAGGAAGTTCTTTACCATGAAGATGGTGAGACACTGGTCCAAGTTGCTCAGTGAGGTGGTGAAGGCCCCATCACTGGAGATATTCAAGGCCAGGCTTGCTGAGGCTCTGAGCAAGCTGATCTAGTGCAGGATGTCCCTGCTCACTGTAGGGTGTTGGACTAGATGGCCTTTGAAGGTCCTCTTCCAACTCAACACATGCTACGAGTCAGTATTTCAATAACCAGCCAATAGTGACAGCATTCAGAAAAATTGGTTTTGCAAAAAAACCTTAAATTTCTCATTTTAGACTGACAGAAAATTGTCCTCATGGTAAAATGAGCAAACGATCAATTAAAGATCAGGTGCTCAGTATTAAAATCAGTGGTAACTTAATAGTAACTTTTTGTTCTTCCACCACAGTAAAAACTGCATGGTGCAACCAGTTTATCACCTGTGATGAAAGACACAACTGGACACATGTGAAACATAAAATACCTTCTCCCTTTTTCTTAAGCAAAAGTTATATTGACCTTTTTTTTTTACCCCCTTATATACTATTAACCAACTTGCAGTGGAAGCACAACCACAGTGCGAGTAGCAGAGCTGGTAACTCTTTATGAAAAGTTAAAACCACACGATGTTACAAATTCCATTCTTCAGCTATTACAAGTAATAGAGAAACACTGTAATTAAAAAAATAAATCAGCCCCATTTTACTTCCTTGAAGCGTATTCAGTAGTTACATTAAAAACAATCTTTATAGAAATCCTCCATATTCACTAATTTAGAGGGAAATGCACTTAAAAGGGGTGTATACTGCACATCTTTATTGATGAATTTTACTTTTTATCTAGCTCGGAAGAAGTAAGATCCTCTTGAGGCATTGAATCAGATGAGTGACTGTGATGAGAAATAAATTAAAACCACAGAAAAATGCCCTGTTTTTAAGTATGATGCTGCTGTACATCAGTGTCCAGTATCTACATCGATCTCTTCTAGACATTTGTAAACGCAAAACAAAAACAGAAGCAATATTTCCTTTGTTTATAATGACCACAAAATAATTTCATAGCAAAGAAATTAGTTTTAAGGCACATCAATCATTCCATATATACTTCACCTTCACTAATATTTGACTGTCAATTACGCTTCATTTCCATGGACTCCTCGAATTCTACAAGGAAACATCAAGGGGAAGCATTGTATTTAGAGGCAACAAATCTCATTTCAGAAGCAGGGCAACAGTGAAACTGCCATGTGTCTCCGGACTGGGAAAACCACTGTAAACCAGCATTAAGTGACAAAACCAGACCTTTATCTTGGTAGGAAAAGGTATCTCTAATGAAGTTCAGTAGCTCAGAGGTAGTAGCTATGTTTTGGTTGTTCCGGCAATTATATAATTCCTTTAAATTAAACTAACCTGAACTTTTAAGCAACATCTTTACTTAGAAATAGTATGAGCTTTTTCCAGCTCTTCTCGGTGTAACTTTAAAAAGAATTCTCCATTTTGCAAAAGAGGAGATGGCTTGTAATTTCCTCCACGATTTTTCTCACATTCACCTCTCTCGGCTACATACTTGTACCCCAAACCATTGTAACTTAGAAAGGGATGCTACTGCAAATGAGTATAAACATTCTTTTTTTTTAAGTGCAAATATTTAAACAAAGCTCAAATCTTTTCACAGCTCCAAGCCATATTTCAAGAAAAGATCCAGTAAGTTACGAACATCATACTTTGAAAATGTCTCAGTTTCATGAAATCAAACTTCTAATCCATTTGCTGCAATCAGTTAAACCTTACTTCAGCAGAACTCCCCCTTGAGCTGGCCCTGAACTTGAAGTAACACCAGAATCTGAGACACTGACAACCTCCTTTTCCAGAATCAAGTGAATCAGATGCTTATTATAAAAAACTAATAAAACAAGGTGCCTGCTCCATCATTTCTCCTTATACCAGAGAGATTTCAAGAGAAGAGAGGCTACAGGCAACTTTCACAGAGAATAGAGGGAGTAAAAAAGGGAATATCAAAGTGTTCTCAGGTATAGATTTAATTTAACTCTTTCAAGAAGCCTGCCTTATGAGGAGAGAATTCACCCCATCTGTCAAAGAGCTGTTTAGTGTGGAATAGAGGCAGATAGCAAATCCTGCTGCCTGTGTAAGGAGTGACATATAAAATGGAGTAGTGTGTATCCTGCCAGCAGAAAACACACCTTGCAGCAGGACAGCTGAAGGGGGAGATGTAAATGCTCCTTTGAGTCTAGCACTAATATGCCTTCAGTGGCAAACACACAGACATCAGTCCCTGTCTCTATTTCTCTTCATTGCAGCTTCTGACATTGTATAAGCCCATGGGAAATATTACTGGCTTTAGCAACTACTCAAACTCTTCCCCCCCTCAACAAAATCCTCTGAAATCATAAACTGGAAATACAAACAGGGAAAGAAAGCAGCATCAGTATTAAAGGATCAGAACTACTGCTTGTTCTTTTGAAATTTGTTCACACACACCACTGCCAATCTGCAATACATCCTCCTCATTGAAAGAAAATAAAGGATTTAGTTGATCTAAGGCTGTAAATATGATGGACTTAAAAGACCTTAGTGGTGTAGTGAATGCTTTTCTTCTGAAAATCTGCATAGCAGGCTGCCTCCAACTGCCTCTGCGAGAATGAGAGCAACACACATCCAGCCCCTGAGGTAAGGCTTCTGAGCGGTACCTAAAAAGAGGAGAATAAAGTTCCCTAGGGCATAAGCAAGTTGAGCTGCTTAGAAATTTGATTTCTTTAATTCTTTTAACTTAGAAAACGTTAGGTGAGTTCACCAAAATGACTTTTTTTTTTTTTNACCTTAGTGGTGTAGTGAATGCTTTTCTTCTGAAAATCTGCATAGCAGGCTGCCTCCAACTGCCTCTGCGAGAATGAGAGCAACACACATCCAGCCCCTGAGGTAAGGCTTCTGAGCGGTACCTAAAAAGAGGAGAATAAAGTTCCCTAGGGCATAAGCAAGTTGAGCTGCTTAGAAATTTGATTTCTTTAATTCTTTTAACTTAGAAAACGTTAGGTGAGTTCACCAAAATGACTTTTTTTTTTTTTCCCTGCTACCTGCTCTAAGACAACAAGGTGCTTAAGCTACTGGTTTGAGAGGGATTTACTGCCTAGTAATCCACCAGGGGGA
>VZTY01018602.1:52605-66784 GCA_013400935.1 Turnix velox
TAGTCTTGCATCGCGCTCCCAATCGGCGGCGTGCCCCGCCGCCGCCACGCGCATGCTCAGTCCCGCCAGGTGAGCCCGCCGCGCCCTCCTCGGGCCGTAAAAGATCCCCCGAGCGTCGCCGGTATCCCCCCGGTACCGGGGAACCGCCGAGCCGCCCAGGCTGCTCTCATCTCCTCCCCGCGGCGGCACTTTGCACTTCTCCGCCGCTCGGGGGCCCGGCAGGTGTTTCCCTCCGTCACGGGAAGGGAAGCGCTGCCGGTGGTGGCCGCCCCGGGGGATAGAGAACGGCGGATGGGATAGGGGTAGAAGTTGCCGGTGTCATGAGTGGCAGCGCCGAGTTGCGCTGCCGGGAGCGCGGCGCTGGCAGCGGGATGGTTGCCGCCAGCGGTGCCGATCTCGGTCGCTAGAGGGCGGCCGTGCCCGCCCGCCGGTGCCGTTACCGGCCGTCGCTCCGCGCAGGGAGGAAGCTCCTGGGCTGCGCTCGGGCGTGTCGTAGCGGGGTTTAAGCACAAAGTTAGTGCAGCTTCGCCTTCACCAGGTTGTACAGGAGCGCGTCCAGGCGGGGCTTTGCGTGTCTCCGGAGATGAAGACTCTACAGCCTCACTCCGTCCCCCTCAAAGTAGTTTCTGCTCGAGTTTGTGCCCGTTACCCCTTGTCCTGTCACCGGAAAAAAAACAAACCCAAACGTCCCAACCTCCTGACACTCACTCTTTAAGTCTTTGTAAGCTTTGAGAAGATTCCCCCCGCAGCCTCCGTTTTTCCAGACAGAAAGGAACCGAATGCCTCAGCTTTTCATCACCCTCCCTTTAAGGATTTATAATCATAGAATGGTTTAGGTTGGAAGGGACCTTAAAGATCATGTATTTCCAACCCCCCTGTCATGGGCAGGACATCCTGCACTAGATCAGGTTGCTCAGAGTCTCAGCAAGCAGAGAGGGAACTTAATGAAGTGTTCCTGCTGTTTGGACTTTGAGAATTTATCTAAAAGGCAGGAGAGATTAATGCTACCAGTCGACTTGAGTGCAGAAGAATTTCTCACACAGCTCCCTCCCAGCAGTGGAGCTGTGGGCTTGCCTCGTCCCACCTCTCTTCCATGTGTGCTTTGAGGGGTCTGAGTGACACAGCTTTGTACTTTGTGTTGCGTTTGTTGGCAACCCTGTGACTTGCCTTACCTTCCTTTGGAAAGAAAATCTGAGAGTTGAGGATAAGAACAAAGTTGGGGCAACTTTAATGCATCTTTGTTCAGCTCTACCTGCCCAACTGAGGGCAGAAAAATGGTGTCCCGTGTAGCCCTGCTCCGTGGTGACACATGATCCTGAGAAAAGCATTGTCTATGTACTAGAGGATACATTCTCTCTTCCCATCCCCTTCCTCCACCCACTCTCTCTACATGCCCCAGCCCCTTATCCAGAGGTTGCCTGTGTGATGCTGAGAGTAGGGTAATGGTGAAGAGAACCTCTGGCAGCCAGTCCCAGTGTCTGGATTTTTAGATCACAAGTTCCTCAAAGCAAGGACTGTCCCACCAGTCTCTTTGCTGCTCCTGTGTTTGCTTTATGTTGTGCTGTGCTTATAAAATCCAGACAAGATAGCTTAACCCTAACCACAGGATTAGGTGTGTTTACCTCAGATGGGCTAGCATATGAACTCACCCACAGCCAGCTAATTTGCTTGTAACCCAGAAAAACGTATTCCTTACCTGGTCTAAGTGTTCCTGCTCTGTCAGGGGGATTGGAATAGATGGTCATAAATTCATAGAATAGTTTGGGTTGGAAGGGACCTCAAAGATCATCTAGTTCCAACCCTTCTGCCATAGGCAGGAACATCTCCCACTAGATCAGGTTGCTCAGTGCCTTCTCCAGCCTGGCCTTAAACACCTCCAGAGAGGTCCCTCTTGAGAAATCTCTTGAGATCCCTTCCCATCCCTGATGTTTTGTGATTCTGTGCTGTGTGGCCACATTGCCGGGTTGCATGGGACGTGTCCCTTTTCCCCACTGTGCCACCTTTAGATATCCACAGCAGAAATCACAGGGCATGCAGCCCTTCAAATTGTGGCCTGGCTGGGTTCCATGAGTGGAACCTAGTTTTGGAACTACCTGAACATCATCATCTGTCATCCTGCTGGCTTCTAAAGAGAGGAACCTGATGTTTTGCCTAGGGGCATTCCCAGTCTGGGCAGCTTGTTTATGCCTCCCTCCTGCATCCCATCTGGAATCAGAAATGCAGTGTCCCCAGCCCTTGGGAGGGTCACAGCCTGGTGCACCCACTGAAGCACTGTGTCCAGCTCTGGTGACTTCAGCACAAGAAGGGCATGGANTGTCAGGGGGATTGGAATAGATGGTCATAAATTCATAGAATAGTTTGGGTTGGAAGGGACCTCAAAGATCATCTAGTTCCAACCCTTCTGCCATAGGCAGGAACATCTCCCACTAGATCAGGTTGCTCAGTGCCTTCTCCAGCCTGGCCTTAAACACCTCCAGAGAGGTCCCTCTTGAGAAATCTCTTGAGATCCCTTCCCATCCCTGATGTTTTGTGATTCTGTGCTGTGTGGCCACATTGCCGGGTTGCATGGGACGTGTCCCTTTTCCCCACTGTGCCACCTTTAGATATCCACAGCAGAAATCACAGGGCATGCAGCCCTTCAAATTGTGGCCTGGCTGGGTTCCATGAGTGGAACCTAGTTTTGGAACTACCTGAACATCATCATCTGTCATCCTGCTGGCTTCTAAAGAGAGGAACCTGATGTTTTGCCTAGGGGCATTCCCAGTCTGGGCAGCTTGTTTATGCCTCCCTCCTGCATCCCATCTGGAATCAGAAATGCAGTGTCCCCAGCCCTTGGGAGGGTCACAGCCTGGTGCACCCACTGAAGCACTGTGTCCAGCTCTGGTGACTTCAGCACAAGAAGGGCATGGACCTGTTGGAGAAGGTCTGAAGGAGGACCATGAGGATGATTGCAGGGGTGGAGCACCTCTGCTGTGAGGACAGGTTGAGAGAGTTGTGGCTGTTCAGTCTGGAGTAGAGACGACTTCAGGGAGATCTCACAGCAGCCTGAAGGGGCTACAGGAAAGCTGGGGAGGGGCTGTTTGCCAGGGCATGGAGCAATAGGACAAGGGCAACAGTTTTAAAGTAGGACAGGGCAGGGTTAGATGAGACATTAGGAAGAAGTTCTTCATTGTGAGGGTGGTGAGGCACTGGAACAGGTTGCCCAGAGAGGTGGTGAAGGCGATGGAGCCTTCACAGATGCACTGTGGAGACATTCAAGGGCAGGCTTTGCTGAGGCTCTGAGCAACCTGGACAGTCTGCTCTGAGTAGAGTGGTTGGACTAGATGGCCTTTGAAGGTCCCTTACAACTCAACACATTCTATGATTCTGCCTCCTGCTGCCAGGGTCAGGTTCTTTGTAAAGCAGAAGTGTGAGGAGTGAAGGCCATATACAACAAGAAATTTTCCTCCACTGTATAATATGTAAAATAAAAAATACTTGCTATTTTAATGTTTCACATGTTAAAATTTATCAGCCTGGTGCTTTGGGATGAGGTAAGGGAGACTCTGGTTCCAATTAGGTAAGGGAGAGTTTGTTGTGTGTTTGTGTAGGTCCATGGACTGGATTATGAAGAGCTGGAAATGAGTATGCTTAGCTCTAACAGGAGGGGAAATTCCTCTGGAGATTAGATCTAATTAATCTGTTTTGCAAGCAATTTACTCTGAAGTTTTGGTGTTTTTTTCATTTGAAAACTAACAAACATTATATGACTGCACCTAAAAGAAGGACTTAATGTTGCAGCTGAAACTTGGAAGGTAACAGTAAAACAATAATAAGGCTAAAATGTAGAAGCATTAATCACCTAAGCTACTAAAGTGTAACATATAGAATAAAATTAAACAGAAATCTGATGCCCCCTCAGGTTCTCCTAAACAGGCAGGATGGCTCTCTAAAAGAGCTTGCAAAGCCACAGGGAGGTTAAATGAATGGAGGCCAAGGTTAGCAAAGTTTAAACAGGAGGTAAATGAGACATTTTTAACGTGAAATCTGAATGACCACAACAGCAGCTTCCTAATATTTGTGGTCAGTTCATCATATTTGAAAATCTCATGATGCTGTCAATGAACTGAGAGGACAAGATGCAGGAATTTATCCTTTGATGTGACAGGGATTGGGCAAGAAGCTGGAATTTATGATCTAAGTGGTTCCATCTGGGTGTAAAATATAGTAAATACAAACCTCAGAATCACATGAGCATTTGAGATTCAGGAACTAAATGTCAAAAAAGGCATATATGAACTCCAGCGTTTTTAGTTCCCTTGTTAGGGCAATTAAGATGTCAGAATGACCAAGTGTGTCTTGAAGTTGTGCGAACTGATACTTGAGCTGAACTTCCAGCTAATGTTTTGGGGATTCAGATTAAAAAGGGATGAAGCTTTTCAAGACTTATCTTTGCTCTGAATAATCAATGCTAAATTATAACAAAAGGAATGAGACAAGCAAATGTCTGAGCAATTATTTGGCATTTCTAATGAGGAGATGCAAACTGGGATATGGACTAAATTAAAATTGGGAGAAAAATACCCATGTTTTGTTGCAGTTTCTTTGCCAGCAAAGTTGTACTGTGATGCTGAAACAATTCAGTTTATGACTCCACAGAAGCCAGGGAAGTAACATTTGAGTTTTTATGTATGTGATTGAAATACAACTTCTATCAAGGTAGATAGAGATCTACCCTCCTTAGTTTACTGAGAGACAAAGGTAGGATCAGGGTGAACAAGTGGGGAAATTGAATGTAGTCTTGCTTTTAGGAATCAATAGCTCTTCTGGGCAATGAGGTGGACCTAGTTTAAGCCGTTCCAAGCCTGGTTTTCCTGATATTGTAGATGTGCTGTGCACATCCATGCTGCTTTGTTTCCGTCAACAAGAACCACACATCTAAGCAATCTGAGAAGATTCCATAGGAGCAGGACTATTTCTTTTTTGCTTGTTAACTCTAGTTCTTGTCACTCTTTACAGTGAGTCTCAACCTGGATTGACCTTTAGTTTAGTTTGAGCTACCAGAAGACTGTATTGACCAGAGACCCACCACCTACACATGGATTTAAGTCTCAGAAAATCCAAAAGCTGTCACTGGGAAACTGGACATAGGTGAGCTCAAGCACCCAATCCCTATGTCAGGGGCAACTACCAAAGGTGACATTATCTCAGCCACTGAAGTTGGTGGAAAGATTCCTGCTGACACCTAGAGCTTTGGGCTTCTGTATAAGAACATTTGCTTTGAATAGTGTTAACTCAAGTGCAGCTTGTGCTTCCACACATGTAGATTTGGGAGGAAAAAGTGTTCTCCCTGGTTTGCACTTCCAAATGTGTTTTGTCTGTTCTGTTTAATATCAGAAAAAACCAAAACTTGTGTTTGCAAAATCTTGTCTATTTTGTCTTCCCAAAAGTATCAGATGAGTTAGTAGAAAATCCTGTTCCTCCTTATACAAATCTGTCTCATTGGACTTGATATCATTTAGCCATCACAATTGCAACTGTGCTTTTAAATGCTCCAAAGTGAATTTATTTTTAAAAAATCTATGCATGGAAAAATGACTGTAATTTATAGACAAAATATGTCCCCTTTCTTAAAAAAAAGGGGGTGATATTTGATTTTCAGTGGGAACTTGATTCCTTACTTTCCCCATGGGGCTTTGAAAAAGTGCCTTAGATAAACAGGTTTGCAGGATATCCTGCTTTACTAAACATCTGGAAATGCTCCCTAATCTCTCAAACTAAGCTTTACACCAAGAGGGGAATGTATGCAATTTTATCTGCTCTATGTGAAACTTTGTGCTGACAAAATACTCTGTACATGTATATACTTTCTGAGACACAATTTGCCTTATAAACCTGCTCTCTGGATGCTCTGATCAAATGGGATGGGTTAGCTGAAATCTCTGTAAGTAGTTAAAGAGATAAGCTGCAGGAGAAATCATGTGATAGCAAAATGGGATAAAAGGTAAAGAACAAGTGGCCTGTCAGGCATTTTGAAAGCCTAGAGTAGAGAAGTCTGTGGGGAGAGCTCACAGTGACCTCCCAGTAATTCAAGGGGCTACAGGGCAGCTGGGGAGGGGCTCTTTTTCAGGGCATGGAGCCACAGTACAAGGGGGACTGTTTTTAAACTAGAGCAGGGTAGATTTAGATTAGCCAAGCTTGCTGAGGCGCTGAGCAACCTGATCTAGTGCAGGATGTCTCTGCTCACTGCAGGGAGGTTGGTCTAGATGACCTCTGAAAGTTCCTTCCAACTCTGATTCTATGATAAGGAGAAGAGCAATACGCTTTACAGGGCTTTTACTAGTCTTTATTATCAAGGTCCAGTTGGAAATTTAAGGAAACCAACATTAACTCTAAAGGAGAGCACAGGTCCTTCAAAATGAAAAAACTGTTTATGAAATTCTGTAGCATTAAATGGATATTTAACCTGTAAATTTCTAAAAGGACTCAGGGTAAACTATTAGAATACACAAATGGAGCCAAATTGTTCAAAACAGCTGTCAGCCTCCTTCCATTGTCATGCTCACGGCAACTTTTGTTCATTTTTCCTGTAAGAAATGAAACCCAAACTCTTGGGAAAAATCTGTGCATCAGCTGACCTTGTATTTGAAAATGGAATTTGGACGACTTATGCTCTTTCTTTGTTAAGTGTCCCTCCCTTAAAATAAAAGATAATTACAAGCATTTTTTTAAGCTTTCCATAAAATGAGAATGGATGTTGAAGAAAATTATAGCAGAGGAATTTTTATTTATTTTGGGTATTTGGGATATTTCATCAGGAATATGGGAATCTAGCTGTTTTTAGAACCCACTTTTTATTGTTAAAAACTTTTGGACTTGAACATCTTTTTCAGTTGTGTTTTTTTTTTTTTTCATTTTTTATAGTTCATTGTTGAGAGAGGGGTAAAATTTTGATTGAAATGAGTCTGTTTGGAATTCATTCTTCTGTATAAAAGAATATTACATGAGCAAGACCAGGTTAAAACCAGTTTGTTTCTTATTTTTCTTGACATGGAACTAAAACTTAATCACCATGTTGGAGTTTGTATACATGAGCCAAATTTGAGTGGAGAAATGTACTGCTTTAGCTGCCTAATGCCATTTCCCCCCCTGTAATTTGTAACCCTTTTTCATGCTCTTACTGAACAGTGTCACTGTTATTGGTAAGACTATAAACCAGAAGTCAAATAATGTTAGTCTGTCTTGTTTCTGTAAGGCTTTTTGGCTTTTGCAGTAGGATCATGTCAACCATTACTGTGCTGCAGAGAGCCACAGATTCAGCCCTTTGGAACCAAACCTCTGGCTACCATAGAGGTGTTTGTTTGATTCTCCCTATTACTGGAGCATCATGAAAAATAGATCTATGTCCCCTTCTCTTCCTTTTTCCTGTTTGTACTGTTTCCATTATCTGTGCTCATTTAAAGGCTTCTTCATTTCTTATTTATTTAGCAAGTACTTTAAATAGCCTTCACAGACACCTGTACTGATGGCTGTGCCATTTGCACAGGATGAGTGCATTATTTTTCTAGGAGACTCATCCCCTTGATTTCAATCTCTTTTTTTTTTTTTAATCATGCAAGACTTCTGCAGAGTCTATGGGAAGGACTTAGTTTATTGTCCCGAACTTATATTAAGCACGCATCTATTTGCATTTTGAATGAGGTTATGCAAGTTTGCAAAAGCTTCATCTTCTAAATAGAGGAAATTCTGTGTAGGCAATTTATCATCTGTGACATTACCTATCTCCAGTTTATTAATTGTAGAGCCCATTTGGCGTAAGTGCAAGACATCCTTTTCCCTGACATATTTGCAACTGATTTAGTTAGAAGACAGATTTTTGGCTACAAACTCTTACATCTCTGCTCTCTTCATTTGCAATGAAATATTGAAATGCTCATTTCTTCAGTAATGACCAAGCACCAGAATCCATTCTGAGGGATTTTAGTGAAAGTGGAGGAGAAGAGGACACAGTCTTTGTCACTAGAGGTTTATCACATCCCAGCTGCACCTGCTTCATGGCATACTTCAGCTTAATATTGTGAATATCATCTGAAGGATTTCCAAGGATGGCACTAGTTGTCCTGACAATCCATTGTTAAATCAAACCCATATAGTTCAGGAGAAGGGGCATCTACCATCTTGCACTTAGTTCTATGATGCTTTGCAGGAGGAAGACTTTGCACAAGCTCAGTCATAGCAAATCTTGCCAAGCTTCCTGTGCCTGCTGTGAGTGGCAACTTCTAACCAATATGTTTGACAACACTGAACACTTTCCATGGGAAGAAGAGCAGATTATATAATTTCTACTTCACATCAAACCTCAGGGACTTATCAAAATTCCACAGTGTCCTTTCCATTTCCTTATGTCCGCATTATAGTGACTTGAATTGTATTTCTTAATTTAGCTTTCTCCTACTTGATTTCTTCAAGACAGGCATCAAGTTCTGCCAGCTTTCACTAGCAAAATCAAGTGCTTTTTCTTGTAGAGTTTGGGAAATGTTCTGCCTTTCAGTTCTTTAGTTCCTCTAAAATAAGGTGAGGTTTGTTTTTTCCAGTTTCTACTCCTCTCTGCACTTTCCTTGTTGTGGCTTAAAATTTCCATTAAGTTTTTAAACTCTTTAATAAGGTGTACTCATGTCTCCTTTCAAGGCTGCCATTTATGCTTTCAGTGCCTGTCTATCAACAGAGCCTCTTTTATCCCTTTTTTGGTGGATCTTTTTACTACTTTATCCCTATATTCCTTTTCTCTTTCTTTACTTTTCTGTCCTTAATGTATTGAGCAGATTTAACTTATCTTGCCTTTTATTTTCTGTAATAGCATCCCATGTGGCATTGCTAATCCACTCTTCCTTCCTGGTTTTAATAAAGAAAAATCCCCACTGTATTAATATAAAATTTACATATGGCTTCCCATTCCTTTTGTGTAATGTCAAACACAGTTTCTGCCATATCCCGAAGTTTATTTGAATGTTATGACTGAGAATAATTCCTTATGGATTCATCCTTCATTTTAGAGTTATTAATCTTTCTTGCATTGTTTTCCTGTTTTTTTATTTTTATTTTTGTGTTGGTAATGTGTAAATAACATTCATATGTCCCCAGTGTCTACAAACAGCATCATATATGGAAAAGAGAGACCTGTTTTCTAGCAGTGCTATGAGAGAACATCCATCATTTCTTCATGTATTTAATTTTCATAGAATGCTGCCCCTTCACCAAAAGGACAATTGAATTAAGCCTTTTCACAAGTATCAAATATATATATACTGTATCTCCCAAGTCATCATTGATGTCCCACTGGACCTTGATAGTAAAGACTAGTAAAAGCCCTGTAAAGACTGTTGCTCTTCTCCTTATCATAGAATCATAGAGTTGGAAGGGACCTTCGAAGGCCATCTAGTGCAACCCCCTACAATAAGCAAGGACATCCTGCACTAGATCAGGTTGCTCAGAGCCTCAGCAAGTCTGGCCTTGAATGTCTCTGTGGATGGGGCCTCCACCACTTCTCTGGGCAACCTTTTCCAGTTTCTCACCACCTACATGCTTCCTAATGTCTAATCTAGAGCTGCACAGCTCTAGTTCAAAACCACTGCTATATTAATTTATTTCAGCTTGATATCAAATGATAGTCACTTTCACACACATACTTAAAATATTGACAAGAATTATGATACTCTCTCTTCATTACAATATCACTTCTTTGATGACTTGAAACTATTTCCAACTTGAATTACAAGTTTCATGGTCCATTACCTCCCTGCTACATAGCATTATAGAATCACAGAATCATAGAATAGTTTGGATTTGAAGGGACCTTAAAGATCATCTAGTTCCAACACCCCTGCTATAGGCAGGGACACCTCCCACTAGACCAGGTTGCTCAATGCCTCATCCAGCCTGGCCTTAAACACCTCCGGGGGGGGGGCATCCAGCATCCACAACCTCTCTGGGCAACCTGTTCTAGTGTCTCATCACCCTCACAGTAAAGAACTTCTTTCTTAGATCCAGCCTAAAACGACCCTCTTCCTTTTTGCATCCATTACTCCTAGTCCTGCCATCCTGGACCCTATTAAAAAGTAGTACTCCACCCTCTCTGTAGGTCCCCTTCAAGTATTGAGAAGCTACTATGAGGTCCCCTCTGAGCCTTCTGTTCTCCAGGCTGAACCACCCCAGCTCCTTCAGCCTGTCCTCATAAGGGAGGTGCTCCAGCCCTCACTTATCTTTCACTTTAAGCAGTCTATGGCAGAATCACCTGCAGGTTAGAAGGATGTATTTGTCATTTTACTATCTATTTTGGACCTGGACTTAAGCATGTGATTCAAATTATGCATGTTCTTCTGTACTTTGATGAATGGGGCCTTATATTTAGAAATGGTGAATCAGTGAGTATCAGTAAATAAGTCAGCCTCAGCACAGTTTTAAAATGAAAATTGTTCATTAGAAGCATCTTAGAAACCAGAAAAGATGTTGTAAAAGTTCTTCTTAAGTCATGTAACTCATTCTTAGTCTTGTTTGCCAATAAGGAAGAAGCGGAAAGGAAGGATAGTGGAAAAAGGGAGGGAGGGAGGGAGGGAGAGAGTGGAGAATGAAGGGAGAGATGAACCCACTGCTTTTATCCCTTCTTCACAAAACATCCAGGGATTATGAACTCAGCCATTTTTCAACAGTAGTTTATACTCAGCATTTGTATCTGGGCTAATGACAATATCCAAGAATATTTTGGAAAATGTGTCAAAAATTGCATCATGCCTTTAGGAAGAAATATTCTACTGAATGTGGTTAACATAAGCTTTTACAGTTATGAGTAGTCGAAATCTCAAGATGCATAGCAGGAGGAGCAGCACGTACTGATGCCTGTTATTATCTATCATGCAAAGAAAAAGTTGATTTCAGGTTCCCAGCAAATTCAGGAGATCAAAAAGATATAACTCATTGAATCCATTGAGTCGCAGTAGGAAGACCATAATCCATCAGAAACCTCAGAAGCCTGTTATTACTCCATCATTTAGGTTACTGAGGCTACTGGAAATGGAAGCTGGTTTAGCACAGCATTTAATATTCCCTTGCTTGTATTCTATTTGCTTGTCATAGCTGTGTGAGATTCAGCAAACTTGGACAGTCTTGCAATCTTGGAAATGAAAGGACAGAAGCCATACAAATCTAAAAGAAAAAATACAAAGAAGAAAAAAAATTACTTCTGGAAAGGTTTCATTAATACCACACAGAAGCAAAGTACAGCTCTTGAGCTGAGATCAGTCCTTAAGGATCATCAACACTTAGTTCAGAGCTCAGTGCAAAAAAAGGTCCCTACTTGTATGTGAATGTTCACTGAAATAGATGGTACCACTATCAATATTAAATACCAACACATATGCATTGCTATTATAGACAGATTAAATTCCTATGACATGTCAGCTCTCCTTCCTCTTAAACAGCTTTGGGTTCCTTATGCCTCTGTGAGATACAGTTGGATCTTACCATCAATGTCCCATGGGACCACATCTAAGCTCTCAGGGGAGGACACAGCAGGTCAAGAGAGGTTATTTTGCCCTGCAGCTTGTCTCTTGTGAGACCCCAGCTGGAGTACTATGTCCAGTTCTGGAGTTCTCAACATAAGAAGGACACTGAGCTGCTGGAGTGTGTCCAGTACAGGGCCACAAAGATCGTCACAGAGCTGGAGCACCTCCCTTATGAGGACAGGCTGAGGTGGTTGGGGTTATTGAGCTTGGAGAAGAGAAAGCTTGAGGGGGACCTCATAGTGACTTATCAATACCTGAAGCGGGCCTACAGAAATGCTGGGGCAGGACTTTTTAATCTTGCACAGGATGGCAGAACTAGGAGTGATGGCTGCAAATTGGAAGAGGGGAGATTTAGGCTGGATAGAAGAAAGAAGTTCTTTACTGGGAGGGTGGTGAGACACTGGAACAGCTTGTCCAGAGAGGCTGTGGATGCCCCCTCCCTGGAAGTGTTTAAGGCCAGGCTGGATGAGGCACTGAGCAGCCTGATCTAGTGGGAGGTGTCCCCGGCCATGGCAGGAGGGGCGGAACTTGATGATCTTTAAGGTCCCTTCCAACCCAAACCATTCTATGATTCTTTGAAATGATGTTGCATTGTCCAGAGTTTTGTGTAAGGGCTGAGAGTGCCAGCACGGATCAGATAGATGCACATTCTTATTACACCTGTTCACCACCGTTATTCTGCAACAGTTAAACTGAGAAAATACTCAGCACAGCAAAGTCATCAGGCCTGCTTGACTGTTTAGGGAGAGCCCACAAGGAAACACCTATGCATTATAATTTTTTTTTTCTTTTCTTCTCTCTTGATCTTTAATCATGAGCACCCCAGTCAGATGTGCTGGTTCGTGCTATTTATGTTAATCAATTCCAGCAGGTGCAAATCTTGGCTTGTATCCACAATTACAGTTAGATTATAAGTAACAACTTGGAGGGGTTTTTTTTGTTTTTCTGCGGTTTTTTTCTGAAGCACCTGTGAAAACACGTTTAATCGTTTATACAGCATTTGTTACTTACTGTTACACATGTAACTACTTGCCTCTGTTATCATGTCCCATCAATTAAACCATTGACAAGTTAGCAATCTTCTTCCTTCTGGTGCTTTGATCACTTTGTTTTGACACCTTTGAGTAGGCAGAGGCAATTTTGAGAATGCAATTTGGATTCTCCCTTGTGTCTGAAAAACAAAGCCAGGCATTTAACTGTTATTTTACTGATGTTAATTTTCAGGATGCTTTTAGAAGATGCTTTAAGAGGGAGAGTAAAGGGCTTGGAGCTCCCGGCCTAGTAAGAAAAAAATACCTTACAGAATCATAGAATGGTTTGGGTTGGAAGGAACCTTAAAGACCATCTTGTTTCAACCTCCCTGCCATGGGCAGGGACACCTCCCACTAGATCGGGCTGCTCAGTGCCTCATCCAGCCTGGCCTTAAACACTTCCAGGGAGGGGGCATCCACAGCCTCTCTGGGCAACCTGTTCCAGTGTCTCATCACCCTCACAATTAAGAACTTCTTTCTTCTCTCCAGCCTAAATCTCCCCTCTTCCAGTTTGCAGCCATCACTCCCAGTCCTGCCATTCTGTACCCTATTAAAAAGTCCTACCCCATCTTTTCTTTAGGCCCCCTACGGGTATTGATAAGCTACTGTGAGGTCCACCTCAATCCTTCTTTTCTCCAGGCTAAATAAGCCAAACTTCTTCATCTTGCCCTCATAAGGGAGGTGCTCCAGTTGTGACAGGGGAATTTCCCTCTTTGTCCTCAGCAGGAAATTGTCCTTAAAGTTTGCTTTAGGATTAATCTTGCTTAATGAGTAAAAATTACTAAGAAATTAATTTAAGAATTGCTAAGAAAGAGCTGATTAAAAAAAATAATAAAGAGGATAATTTGCCATGGGTGGAGTAATGAAAAATTGTCCTGTAAATCTGTGACAAAGCCAGTTTCTTCACTGATGAACTCTACTTGAAATTTAAAGCATCCCTCCTTTAGAGTGGCTTCTTTCTGCTGTCAGTTTTCAGTCAGCATCTCCCAGGAAGGCATCTGCTGCAAACTCAGCATCCTGAGAGAAGCAGCCTCTGGGTGAAGAGTCACTCACACAAGCTGAATATTTGGCTTTTGTTTAAATCAAAGAGATTTGGGCAGAAGGTTTGAGCAGCCTGCCCTCCCTCCTGCTGAACATTTGTTGCTGTTTGCTCCAGAGAAGGCTTCGGCAGCAGGACCAGCACTGATGTTCTCCTGCTAAACTCATAGCTTATGCAGCTCCACACAGAAAACAAGCCTGTAATTAAATTGTTCCAAATTTGAAGATCAGTGTGTTTCGCCATCCCTTCAGACCTAATTACTTGCCAAAACACACTGTGTGCAGGGTGGGAATTAATATTAATTAAGAATCTTCTTGAACTGCAGATTACAGCCATTATAGGCAGAGGAAATGATTATGGGATTTATGCAACTCACATCTTTGAAAAAAAAAAAGAATAAATATGTAATTGCCACAACAAAGCTCCATCTCTCTGTGTACATGAAGAGGCTGGATGTAGTCATTTGTTCCAGGTTAACTTCAGCCCAAATAGATTACATCCCATGGGATTGATTCTAGTTTACAGTACAGCAAGGGAGAAGAGATGGAGAAGGAGGAGGAGGGGAGAGGAGG
>VZTY01018602.1:66879-105039 GCA_013400935.1 Turnix velox
GGAGAGGAGAGGAGAGGAGAGGAAAAGGAGCCCTTTGTGTGCTTCCATGTATTGATGAACTGTTCAGTAATGTTCCCCCTGGTGTTTTTCTGCTCAGGTCACCCATGGCAGTTCTCGTGTGCTGTGATATGCTTCTGCTGTCACCCAACTCCAGCTCCCCTAGGTGTGTCTGCCACAAGTTCCTTCCAAGATAGGAGGGCCATGGCACCCTGCTTCATGTCAGATGAGCTGGAGGGGTAATTTTATAGCAGTTTCCTCATATCAAAACAGCAGATATACTGCCACATGGTGGGGAACTCAGCCTGGGACTTGAGGGTACAAAGAACCCCAGTATTTGAGGGAGCTGAAGTTGGTTAACCTGTAGAAAAGAAGGCTGAGGGAAGACCTTATATATCTCTAGAAGTGTCTGAAAGGAAGTTGTAGAGAGGTGAGGGTCAGTAACAAGTGACAAGACAAGAGGAAATGGCCTTAAGTTGAATATTAGGAAAACTTTTTGCACTGAAAGAGTTATCAAGCATTGGAACAGGCTGCCCAGGGAAGTGGTTACCATTCCTGAAGGCAGGTAAACATAGAACTTAGAGATAGGGCTTAGATTCGTGATGGCTCTTCTCAGAGTTAGGTTGAAGGTTGGACAAGATGATCTGAAAGGACTCTTCCAACTTGGGCAAGTCTGGGATTATGTGAGAGAAGGCAATGCCTCTTTTTGTGGTTTGGAGGGTGAAGGTCCAAGCTTTGCTCTGTAAGCAGAAAGCATTACTGAACAATGGATCATCAAGCATTTCTCCTTAGTGTAATGCTATAGGTTAGTAATCTAGAATTAAATACCACCTAAATAACTACTCTCTGTACAAGCAGAAAGGCTTCAGAGGCATCTAACCACATAGAAATATGAGGAAACACAACTGAATTTTGGTAGAACTGGAGATACTTTTATTTTAAAAGCCACAGAGACAGAGGTGTGGGAAATGTCAGCCAACTGTACGTTGTTTTATAATTCCCAGAAGAGAACAGGATGATGGGGTGTGCACTCATTGTCTAATGGTGGAGACTGGCCCTTAATGATTGCAGGTTACAACAGAAGATATTTTTAATTCAGGCTTTCCAATAACAGTGTCAGTGAGTGCCAAGAATGTTTAATAAGCCATATGTACATGAAAAAGAAGTGGCCTCTTCTGTGGCTTCCTCTAGACTTTATGATTAAAAAGGTCTTGTGAACATTCAGTTACTAATAAAATATATAATGAATTTTTACCTTCATTTTAGCTTCGGGACTTAAAGGAACACTTTCAAGAATGAACTAAAACACCACATTTTGTGACTCAGAACTTGAGGTTCTCAGCTTTTGGAAAAGAGATGATGTTAATGACCTATGTCAGTATAATTATGAATTGATTTCTGCCAAAATGAACAACACATCCATGTTTTACATTCACTGTTAAGACCAAGAGTCGAGTTACCATTTTTGTTGCCACATCTCCTTTTATTTCTCATAATCTTTTTTTTTTTAATTGTAGCTAGTGCTTCTTTATTCTTGACATGTTGTCTTAAAGGAGTGCATCTCAAGTGCTTCCTGTGGGTGACCAATTCACGTCCACTGTTATAAAAAATAGGATATTTTAGAATAGCCATTATAAGCTACTTAATTGTAATAGTATGCACAGTTCAAGGAGATGACAGTAAATTTGGATAAAATTGTCCCACTTTCTTATTTTGAAAGTCACAGGGAGGACACCAAGTGAACAAAACATTGAAAATGTCACCAGGCTGCACTTTATGATTTCAGTTCCTTGAGGAGAATTGAGTGATATTCAAATATCTTCAGCATATTTGATCCTGATAAGAAAAGGTGAGGCAAACATTTGTTTTATGAGTTTGCAGTACTCCTGGGTTTGTAGAATTCATCAAATAATAAAATCTCAGGTTGCAGGAGAATGAATATTGACCAATGAAGAAAGCAATGCATTTCTAATGGGAATAAATCTAATGCTTTAGACAAATCCTGTATTCATCGGCCTCTTTTAGATGATGCTGGGTTGTCATGAAATGAAGCATATCAAAATTAGTAATAAATACAAATAAGCTCAAATGAGCTGTACCTGGAACTCTGTTGTTTCATGTTGTAAAAAAAAAAAAAAAGATAATTTTTATGGACCTCATGCCTTTATCTTAAGAATGAATGACAAAAAGAACAAATCCTCAGAGTTTATTGTAAAATCATTTAAAAATATTTGGAAGATAGAAAGCAGTGAGCTTTATAAGCCATTTTCATTCAAAATTCTTATTCCTGCAGTCTTTAATTATAGTCATTTAATGTTTACTGCAATCTACAATAAATCCCTTGATAGTTTCATTTACTGGAAAAGATGCTTTAAACTTGGAGCCATTAAGAAGAATGATTTTTTTTTTCAATATTATCTAGGGAGTTTACTTCTTCAGAAGAAAGAAAATACATCACAGCCAAGACAAGTGGATGCAGATACAGTCATGTAATGTCTTTATAGAATGTTTGATAGTAAGAGAGATTTTCCAACTGCAAACATACATTTTTAGCTAGTCTTCATTGTCTAAGGATTTTACTCAAAAATGATAGAATGGTTTGGATTTGAAGGGACCTTAAAGATCATCTAGTTCCAACCCCCTGTCATGGGCAGGGACTCCTCCCTCTACACCAGGCTGCTCAATGCCTCAACCAGCCTGGCCTTAAACACCTCCAGAGAGGGGGCATCCACAACCTCTCTGGGCAACCTGTTCCAGTGTCTCACCACCCTCACAGTAGAGAACTTCTTTCTTCTCTCCAGCCTAAATTTCCCCTCTTCCAATCTGCAGCCATCACTCCTAGTCCTGCCATCCTGTACCCTATTAAAAAGTCCTACCTCAGCCTTTCTTTAGGCCCTCTTCAGGTATTGAGAAGCTACTATTCTGGCTATGATTAATCCATGTTCTTACAATATTGTGGATCTCTGATGGCTTACAGTTGAAAAGCAATCACCTAACTAATGGAAAGTACTTCTTTTCTACAGCTGAGATAAAATTTTGAACATTGATCTCTTAGGATATTTTGAGATTTTTGTGTTGTTATCCCGTGATTCGTCCTCAAATGAGCCAAGACAAAAGGACTTGGTTCAGCTATCTAAATCTAGATGCCTATAGCCAAGAGATGCCATAGCAAATCCTGCTTAACCTTCATGTGCCACCACTGTATTTAGATTTGTTGCCAAATTTAAGTCCAATGAATCAAGCCTCGAGTTCATAATTTATGTATCTTCTTTGAAATATTAAAATGTATTGCTTTTATAAATAGTCATATAAAAGTCATATAAAGATATTTTATTATTTCCATCAGAAAAAGCTATGGAAATCATTATTTTCCTGCAGAACACAACAGTGGTTTTGATTTTCTATCTGAAATATTTGTCTTGCTGTGCCTTCTTATAAATTATGGTGGGGCACTGCCATCAGTTAGAATCAATGACTGTTCTATCCATTTCTTTCTCACTGGGCTTTGACATTTTGTGGTATGTGGTTGATTCTCAAACAGGCTTTTTTTTCATCAGGCAGATACTTTTAGGGCAGACTAGTAACCATTTCATTGCCAGTTGTCTGGAGAATAAAGTGTTATTTTGAGTTCTGTTCTCTGCTTCAAAGTCTTTTAATGCTGACGGTTTGTTTGTATTTTCATTTTTCATACAATGATCCTTGATGTAATAATCATAGAATCATAGAATCATAGAATAGTTAGGGTTGGAAGGGACCTTAAAGATCATCGAGTTCCAACCCCCCTGCCATAGGCAGGGACACCTCCCACTAGACCAGGCTGCCCAGTGCCCTGTCCAGCCTAGTCTTGAACACCTCCAGAGATGGGGCATCCACAACCTCCCTGGGCAACCTGTTCCAGTGCCTCACCACCCTAATAAGGGGCATCCAGATTTCTTACCCTTTGGTGTCCCCAAATATTACTTAGAAAGAACTGTTTACTTGTATTTAGTCCCCTGGCCAAGCTACCTTTCGTACTCTCAAACAGAAAACTTGGGGTAGGTGAGTAGAAATTCCTTTTCCCTCTCCTTACTCACTGGTTTTAGTGAGTAGTGCTCTGTCCAGTGAGGGAGGAGAAGTGGGCTGGAACCCCCTCCCAGGCAGAGAAAGAATATGGGCTTTAGCAGCAACAAATTGCCAACTTCTTTTCCTCTTCAAATAGGAAAGAAAATCACAGAATGTCAGGGATTGGAAGGGACCTCAGGAGATCATCTTGTCCAATCCCCCTCCCAGAGCAGCAACACCCAGATCAGGCCACACAGGAAGGCATCCAGACAGGCTTTGAACACCTCCAGAGAAGGAGACTCCACAGCCTCTCTGGGCAGTCTGTTTCAGTGTAAAATAAGCAATAAAACACAACAAAACCCAACCCAAAATACCAGACTGTGTGCAATTGGATATGAATGTGTAGATGCTCATGTGCTCACAGGCAGAAAGCGGAATGGTATCATCAGAGAAGAAATAAAGTAAAAAGCATAATTTCTCTGATTCTGGTTGGTATTGAAGATGCCTGAAGAACCAAAGTGGGATTTTCTTCTTTATTTATTCAAAAAGCCATTAAAAAAACAGTGATAAAGTGTTAAAATGAGATGAGACGTATTAATTGTCTCAGAAATCATGCCTATTTCAACATGCATTAACTGGAAAATGACATGATTTTATCTCCATGTCTAAGTGTTTAAGGCCAGGCTGGATGAGGGATTGAGCAACCTGGTCTAGTGGGAGGTGTCCCTGCTCTCGTGGCAGGGGGATTGGAGCTAGATGACCTTTAAGGTCCCTTCCATGAATATCATTCTATGATATTCACTATATTCAGATCCAAATTATGGCAAATTTTTGGTAAATATTTGATTTTTAAAAAATAATAATCCTATAGCAATGCAGACTTAAGTCAACTTTTTAATCTGCTGAGACCATTACCAAAAAATTGCCACTTCCACAGCACATTCTCACTTCAATAAAACCTGGGATTTCCAGACACAGAAAAAATAGTAAGAACTCTCTGTTTGCACTCTGTTGACCAGCAGAAACAGAGTGTTGACATAGGTGCCTTGATTACCATTTCCCTGTATTACTGTCATCCAAATTCTCCCCTGAAAGTACCCTGGAAGGTATAAAGATGAATAAATATATCAGGCAAATTCTGTTTCATATTTTAATATGTCTCAGTTGACTTGAATTCCAGGATATCTCTGAGCAGAGTGCTAATGTTATTTAGTGAGAAGTGAGATGTATTGAATGAAATTACTTTGTCTTCATGTGTGTTGGTTATTTTCTTCCTAAAAGAGAGATAGAGCTTTTGCTCCTCAGTTTATGTTTATAAAATAATTTTTAAAGCACAAAGATGGGAAAAATATTCATATGCTTTTGACAAAGATGGTGAGAGGCAGCAAACTTTTTCTTCTCAGCCTTCTCAGTAGTCAGGTATTAAACATGGAATTAAAGAGAATAATTCTAATAAAGAGCTCCAGTAAAAGCAAAGGTTGAGAGGTTTGATCTATTGGTATACTAAAATAGTTGAGAACAGAATATATTGTATCTGGCTTGATGAGCAACCAATCCATTCCCATTAAAGAACTGCTCTTTATTGCTCTCACACTCTTTCACTCTCCCTCTGAACCACTGCACAGTTTGACTCTGATGCTTTGTTAGCAACCTTTTCTGCAGTTCCCACCTGGGATGAACTTCACACCTGTAGGTGCCAACCCCAGTGTGGAATGATGCCAGCTGTGGCAACCATGGTGCAGGAGCAGATGTAGGCACACAAAGCACTTGCAGATCCATAACTCTCTCTTTTCCCACGGGGATGCAAGGCTGGTCTTTCTTCCCAGAAGATCTGACTAACATTTTCCTCAGGGGAAAAAACAATGTGCTGGTTTCAGAGGGATTCCTCCAGGCTGTGTTGCTGTAGGCATGGCTATTGAAGCCAGTGAGAAGCTTTTCCATTCCAATATCACTGGATCAAGCCTCTGCAGTTTTATGAGAAACCCCTGAAAGCACAGATTGCTTATGCTTCAAAATGTTTTCAGGTGGACTAGAAAGAAATGCACTTGAAATTATTCAAGCACATCCATTGATTTTAGAAAAGAAAAATCCCTAAATAGTATACGCTATCCAGATAAAAACAAGAGATAGATAACATAAACCATCATGCCAGAAAACAATTATCCACCCTCTTCATCAGGCCTTTTGTTTCTGTATAGATAAAAGGAATATTAATCATCAGAGGTGAGTAGTTTGGGGACAAAGAGATATGTCACTTTTCACTTCTGAGAAAAACTTACAGAAGTTGTTAGAAACAGCTAAGAGCAACAGTGGAGCAAAACTGAAAGATGATTTTATTTTTCATGTGAAAGGCAGTTATGAATGTAAACAGCTTCTCTGCCAGCCAGAGGTACCAAATTTTTTAAACATTGAAAGAAGCTTGAAATGTTGCAGAAGAATTGCTTTAGCTAGTGGGAAATTGGGATGGTTTCATGGACACGGTGTGAAACCCTGCTGTAAGAGGCCATCACTGTCCATGGGCTGCATCCATGGTGTTGGCTCTGAGAAATGAAAGACAGATTTTTCAAGACTTCATTGCAATCACAGGACATTCCCCTGTGGTGACAAAACAATTCTTGTCTTTGTTTCTTTAACTCTAAAGGTTGCTAAAATCACAAAATTTCTAGAATAGTTTCTCCAGCAATGGATTAAAAAGGATAAATCAATGAAATAAAGGCATAATAGCCCAAAGATGAAGAACATCATCCTTCTCTGGCCATGTGGAAGTTGGCTTGGAAAGATCCTAAGTTTTTTTGCCAGCACGAAAGATCTTACAGTCATTTTGATAAACATGAGAGATATACTTCATAATTATTGCTTTCTCTGATATCAGCTGTAACTCACAGAACTCTGAGATTCAGCTTCCATACAGGCATTTTCATTCCCTTTCAATCTGTCTCTTTTAAATTCTGTTTCTTATTTGTTTACTAAAATGATTCAGTTAAGATGTCAGTTGGGAGTCAGATGGAATGCTTTCCGGATGGTGCATTTTTCAGTTCATTCAATTTGGCCATTTAAAATGTTATTTCATTTCAGCTTTAGATCTTAGATCTGCTGAAATTAAGATTTGCATTTTCTGTGGCATCCATAAAAGCATCGTTTCTTTTCCTTAATTATTTTACCAGTCAGGACCAGGAAGTTCTTAACAAATGGTAATCTCTGGGTTAGCATTTGGCTCTGAGAAATTAATTCAGCTGCAACAAAGAAGTCTCAGCAGACAAACCTTTCTGCAGGATCTGAGGAATCAGTGGTACGCTCTTGTTTGTCCAGTGCAGGCAGTTGATAAGGCAGAGAGGAACTGAATGGAGGTATTTAAACAACAGAACAGACCTTATAAGAAGTTAAACTATCTTTTTCAGATGACAGGTTTTCACCACAGAGTGGTGAAAGTGCAAAGTGTTTTGGCTTTTAGCTGCCAGCTGTAGGTAGTCTGGTATCTTGGAAGACCATAAAGAAAAAATCGTAGTGAAAGAAGTTGAGAGCTGGGAAAAAAAAAGGATAGTAAAGGGAAAACAATGGTCTGAAGTGAAGGAACTACATCTAAAAACTGAATTAGCTACAACCACTCCATCACAACACATTGCACCACCACACATTCAATTCTTTTAGAAGTAAAAATCTAGTAACTTTAATATAGAAGTTATAGAGATCTGCTTGGAGTGGAATCCTGCTGGAATCCTTTTATTCCTTCTGCCTTCCTCTGGGTTCACTTTGAGAGCAAACACTTTAATTCCGCTCCAAATAAATGTGCTGAGCAATGCTGAAATGCAGGAGAAAGGCACAGCAAGCAGCTGGCTGGAGCCACACGGGCAGCTTCCTCACTCCCCTCAAGCACTGAATAAAGGAGAAGGTTCTTTATATTAAGGAAACTCCTGTAGTTTTATAGAATCATAGAATGGTTTGTGTTGGAAGGAACCTTAAAGATCATCTAGTTCAACCCCCCCTGCTGTCTAGGAGACACCTCCCACTAGACCAGGTTGCTCAATGCCTCATCCAGTGTGGCCTTAAACACCTCCAGCGATTGAGGGGGAGTCCACAACCTCTCTGGACAACATGTTCCAGTGTTAGAACACCACCCTCTCAGTAAGTAACTTTGTTCTGTCCAGCCTAAATCTCCCCTCTTCTGATTTACATATATTACTCCTAGTCCTGCCATCCTGTAGCCTTAGAATTACTTTGTAAGAAATTTAGTAGAGGAGTGGCTTGTCCAAATATCCCTCTGCTTTGCAGGAATTGGCCTCTGTGCCTTTGCTGCAGATGCAGTTGGAGATGCAAACACTCTTCAGCTACTCTTCATGCTCCTGGAACATTCCAGCAAGGCTGTGGCATACAACTCCCCTATTCATGTCACTGATACTTGGATCCCCAAGCAGAATCTGCAGTCAGTCCATGAAGAAGATGCTGGTTAAACATCCTCTTTTTAGTCTGCAGCTACCTTGCCCTGAAGCTTTATAAAAAGCTCACAGAAATTAATGGAATCCCTTTTAATTGATTTCACTGCATGTCTGATTGTTTTTTAAGCACTGTATTTTTCCTGCCCCTTTCACTGTTTCATGTGACTGATGTGCTTTTACAGGTGCAGCTCAGGCTTTTCTGAAAATGTGCATTATTTTCTTCTCCTCTGACACTTTGATACATCTGCCTGCCATGAAATTGACCTTCTTTAATAAACACACAATTCTTTTTTGTGTGACACTGGCTTTGAATTTGCCATTGGCCAGAATAATGTGTGTACTGGAAAAGTGCATGAAATTCTAGACTCAGCCAATGCACAAACCAACGCTCAGAAATCTTGAAGAATAATGAGGAAGAACATTAAGAAGAACTTCTTCACCATGAGTGGTGAAACAGTCGAACAGGCTGCCCAGAGAGATAGTGGAGCCTCCATCCCTGGAGATGTTCAAGGCCAGGCTTGATGTGGCTCTGAGCAACCTGATCTGGTGCAGGGTTGGTTTTCTTTCCATGAATTAAGAATACTGACTCTTATTGATGCTGAGCAGCTAAAGATATTCAGTAAAAGTATTAAGAATTCTGCAGAATATCCTAAGAACTAGAAGATGTCTATATGTATATCTTACTTTTAGAAGCCCATCTTCTGAGATGCTTTTTATATGCTTCAATATTTTTGTGGAACTCAGAGTAAAAACTATTTTGCAAAAAATCAGTCTCATGTGTATTGGAGGTATCAAGGCCATAGAAAATAACCCAAATTTTAAATCATTTTTAATTACAGGCCACTATATAAATAAGTCTTCACTATCTATCATTAACTTTAGGTGAAATGAAGCATTATTTAAAGTAAAAAATCTCAGCTACGCTTGCTGGAATTGCTTTTCAATTAAGGAAAATATTTGAACTATTAAAATGAATGCTAAATATGATGTGGATGTTATAAACACACAGTCTTAGACTCCAAAGCATTTGCAGAAAATGAAAGCTTCCTTTTCAACTCTAATGGTGTAAAAGGTGCTTTATTACCAGTTAGAAAACACTTACTTGAAATTGGCCATAAATTTCCCTCAAATGTAACTTTGGTTTGGGGTTCCATTCTGTTGTGAAAATTGAAAGAGGTGTTACAGCTGAAGACACCTGATGTACTCTTCTTTAAAAATAAAGCTATGTCCCAATCCTCTTATAAAATTCTTCTTCTCTGTCCAGCCTACACCCCCAAAAACACCTGATATAATACAGCTATGAAAATTTACAGCACCACCAAAATCTGTTTCTAGTGTGAGGGAGAGACATCAAGTAGGACATAGACATCTCTTCAAACCTTGCTGCTTCATACCCTACCCTACTGTAAATATGCATTTCCTATATGTTTTTCAGGATGAATGCATCTGCTGTCCTGAATTTCTGGCCTGAGAGCTTTGCTGCTCTGCTGACAGTGGGATGACTGATTTGTCATGCTCTGAGTACCCCAAGTTGCAGAGTGAGAGGTAAGTTGAGATCCCATGCTAGAAGGCACGGGATCAACACAGACAATGGCAGGTTTAACATCTTTTAGGGATGTAGGAATGATAATAATATTGGACAATACTCCAAACTGTATACTTTTTAGGGCTTGCTTTCATTAACTATTTCCACATGTCCAGATAAGAGCTTAGCCTCAGCCATTACTTTTTCCAAGTTGGCTTCAATTCATAAAGTGCTGGTGTTTGTTGGACTTTCAAGCAGTTCAGGACTCTTTCAGTCAATGAGCAGAACAAGTTGCTCTTACAGTATGATTATCTCATCCTAAAATAGACACCTACATTTTGTCAGACAGATACCATTGGCCAGAAAATGGAGTTTAGGATGACTTCAGATGTGGTTGTCTGTGTCACAGAATCTTTAAGTTAGGAGAAGTGTTCATGTTGTACACATATTAAGGTAAATGATACTTGCTTTGGATAATGATTGAACAGTCTACATCAGGACTAGAATCCAGTGGTATTGTGTCAGTGTAAGATAATTGTAAGATTCAGTTCTGGCTAATAGTATCTAACCTGAGCCCAGATACTTAAGAAAGTAGGAAAACAAGAACTAAGCTACTAATAAAACTCAAAGCTAAAGCTGCTCTCTGCAAAATAAAATAAGAAAAGAAAAACTGATACATAACTTTTAAAACCTATTTTAGGCCATATTTCATGTTGGAAAAAGCACTTACTTTGGATGAAGTAATACTCCTCCAGTGAAAGCCAAACAGAATTCTTATTTTCTCCACATTTAATGACTTTGATTCAAGCTATCAGTCTTAAAAAATGTTCACCGATACTGTCTTCTGTGAGAAACATAAAGTTCTTTAGAAGGAATTGAGAATAGAGAGCCAAATGTGTGAGACCCCTGACCCTGGGGCTCTGCTTATTCTGTGATAAATCTCTTTCATTTGTTCTGGAGAAGTTATAAAATGTGTCATATTTCTTCCTCTTGGAGAACAATGGAAACGTTTCGAAACCTGAATATTTCTGTTAAAACAATAGATCTTTCCCAGCTTGCTCCAGTTTAAATTTCTTATATTTATTATTGTTATCATCTGTTCAGAACCCAGCCTCAAAGACTGATGTCACTGAGAGCTGGCATTCTGTCATACTCAGAATCAGATAGATTTATTTAGGTCAAGGTACTATTACAAAACAGAGGGCATCTTCCACATAATTCCCAGATCCTGCACCAAGCCAGACATTTCTAATCCATTTAAAAGGTACTGGTCTGATTTCAGGCTGGGTCCATATGGCACTTGCAAGAGCAAATGTTGCTTCGATCTTCCCTTTTAATCCTCTTTCCAGTTCCACTCTCACAGCTTGATATTTAAAGATTTTTCACCTGGCTTCTCCACCTGCTATCAGTCTTGTGGGCAAATGATACCAGTGGTAATGATTTTGAACCAGCAGGTTGCCAACTTTCCTGAAAGTTTATTGGTTGAGAAGCGGTTTCCCAAAGGAATCTCTCCAAAGTAGTTTTCTCTTACAGTTTAGGTTTGCACTCTCAGATGACTGCCCCCAACCACTGCTGGATGAACTGATGTCATGAGAATCACAGCATTGTTCATTTCCCTGCTTTGTACCAGCACCAAACACTGGCTCAGAGGACTACTGTCACTGTATCATGACACCAATCATGTTATGGTTTTGTATAGACACACTTGCAGGGCAGGTTTAGATGAGACATTAGGAAGAAGTTCTTCACCATGAGGGTGGTGAGGCAGTGGAGGCCCCATTCCTGGAGACATTCAAGATCAGGCTTGCTGAACTTCTGAGCAACCTGATCTAGTGCAGGATGTCCCTGCTCACTGCAGGGGGTTGGATTAGATGGCCTTTGAAGGTCCCCTCCAACTCAATACTTTCTATGATTCTATTGCAAAAGAAAATTATGCTGTTTGACATGAATTCCCCATGTCCTTATTATCCCATGGCTTCTTACAGATGATTCTATTCTTGTTCCATAATTTTTTAAAAAGCTTGAGCTATATTTGTGTTATAGTATCTTAGAGTTATTAGATTATTTCTCTAGAGTAACACAAAAATCTACCTGAAAAGGCTGTCTTGATTTTGAGTTCCATTGTATTCTAAGTATTAAAAATCCACATAACAAAGAGTTAGAAAAGAAAAAAAAACCATCCCTTTGCTTATGTGTATAGCAGCTGGCATAGCTCACTGATTAAATAATGATTTCTTTCTTTATCTTCTGTTTTTTCATTTTCAGCAAGTTTTACTCAAGATTTCCATCCTTTAAAAAATTAGATTTGGCTCTAGCATATGCAAGCAATACTATCTAGATTCATCTTCCAAGTATATATTTAGCTTCATAGGGGTCCTAATAAATTAAAGGAAGCTCTTACTAGACCATGGTATTGTGTATTCCAGGAGTCTTTTCTGCAGTGCTCTTTGTATCCAGCTGCTCCCATAGAATCAATTTAAATATTGAGACTGTTTGGTCTGCAAGGCATGTGGGTAATTTCTATTAGCACTAATGAGAGCTATCCACGCATCAGGGAAACACATCTTAATTTTTTATCTTTCCATTTGCTTTCACTCTCCCAGAAGAGTTTGGAAGGATTCTGCCTGTGTGGAAAACATAAAACTATCTGAAGATGCATTTTTTTCTTTAGAAATGTGTTTTATTTACTTTTTTTTTCCCCATGGGTCTGCTGTGTTAGTCTGTCCCCTTGTCTTCTTACCTCCTGTACCATGATATAAGAATATAAGAAAGAAGTTCTTACATAAGAATGAAATATAAGAAATAAGAAATATAAATATGAATAAGAAATATAAGAAAGAAGTTATATATAATTAAGAAGTTCTTTACTCTGAGGGTGGTGAGACACTGGAACAGGTTGCCCAGAGAGGCTGTGGATACCCATTCCCTGGAAATGTTTAAAGCCAGGCTGGATGAGGCATTGAGGAACCTAGTCTAATGGGAGGTGTCCCTGCTCATGGCAGGGGCATTGGAACTAGATGATCTTTAAGATTCCTTCTAACCCAAACCATTCTATTATTCTATGATTACCTGTAACTTAGATAGGCTGCATCCTACCTAGGTTATGTTGTAGCCTAATCCAGGTTCTATTTCCCCTATGAAGGAATGGGGAAAAACAAAGTATGGCATCTTCCAGCATGGATTTCTTTGTGGAAGAAGAAAAAAAAAGGACTCAAGACCAGAGAAAAGAGCTGTAGGTCTCCCTGCCTCCCATCTGGCCTACTCTCCACTGAACCAGTATCATATCACTTATTGCCAGTTCCCCATGAGTGCCCGTGCTTGCTGCTTGATGTCTCAGCTTCAGGAGGAGTAGTGTTGGAGCTCTCCAGACATGTGTGGTCAGTGGGGACTCAGCCCCAGTGTCCTTCTCTCCTATTTTATAGAAGAATGCCACAACACTAACATGGGAAACCCAGGAGGCACAGTCACAGCCTATATATTTGTAAAATATGGCACTGGAAACATTTAGGGAAACGTAAATTCTGTGATGCATGTGGAAAGAAGTTTGGTCTTGCTTCAGCTTTCTTTTTTCCTCTGGCCACTCATTGCCCTGCTGAGGACACTCCTCTGCTGCTATGGGCTTCCATTGTTTGTTATCTAGAAACATAAGCTGTGCATAAAAACATCTTCTGAAATGACACCAGGTAAAAACCAAATTAAATTCTCCCAAGGTACAGCATCAAATTCAGGGAGGCAGCATCTTTAACTTCTGTGAAAATCTGAGTCCAGAGTGTTGAATTAGGACTGAAATTATTGGGGAAATCACATGAATTCATGAATGTAATATTTTAACTTTTCAGTGGAGTGAAGTGTTCCCTGTAAAGCAGGTTTGATTTATACATTTCTGAGGATCAAGAACATACCTCAGTAACAGATAAATCCAATGGCTTTAATGCATCTTTTTTGTGTGATCTGTTTCTTCAAAGTTTAGCTTCCTGCTGTCTCATTATGTCTCAGCCTGATGTACTGAAGGACACTCTATTATGAGATTTCTACTCTCATGTCAGTACTTACAAACCTACATGAAGTCATCCCCTAATCTTCTACGCATAAATCTAAGCCAGAGGAGTTCTTTGATTGTATCACTATAAAGAATGATTTTCAGTCTTTTCATCCTTCCCTTGTGCTTTCTCTGTGCTGTCTGCTGTTCAGCTAAATCCTTCTCACAAGGACTTTCTTGTCCTCACATCCCTGCTGTCCCACTGGTCTAAAATTCATCCTTAGTTGTTAACGCTTCAGGTCTTTGCCAGTGGGAGCAAATACTTGGAAACATCACTGTACAGGGGAGTGGGCGACCCCAGAATGGCCAAGGAAGAGGGTGGGCAGTGAGGGGTTCGGGGTATTGGTTGTCCTGGTGCTGCACAACCTGATGTTGGCAGCCCCTCAAGCAGCAGAGTCAGCATTATGCAAAAATGGCCTCAAGTTCTGCCAGAGAAGGTTTAGATTGGATACCTGAGGGGGGCCCACAGAAAGGCTGGGGTAGGACTTTTTAATAGGATATGTGATGGAAGGACTAGAAATAATGGATGTAAATTGGAAGAGGGGAGATTTGGGCTAGATATAAGAAAAAAGTTTTTTACAGTGAGGGTAGTGAAACACTGGAACAGGTTGCCCAGGGAAGTGGTTTAGGTACCAACTCTGGAGGTACTTAAAAGACAGGCAGATATAGAACTTAGAGGTAGGATTTAGTGATGGTTCCTGTTAGAGTTTCGTTGATGGTTACACTCAATGATCTGAAAAGTACCTGCATCATTCTATGATATGATCAGAGAACAGTAATAGAAGCAATAATCTTCATGTCTCTTTCTTCTGTGACCCCCAAGTCCTTTTCAGCTGTGATGAACAAAGCCAGTGTTCCACTTCTTGGGGTCTTCATTCCAAACTCACTCTGAAGCATGTTATCTTCATGATTTATGACTCTCCCTCTTCTCTATCATATGTCAATCCCTTTCAGTAGGTTGTTAATAAAAATGCTGAATTGTATCATGCTCATTGGCTGATTGCATTTGGAGATCCACACGTTAACTTTTCATTTCAGGTTTGAAAAGTACCCAATCTATATGCATTTTATTTATTTGGTTATATTTTAATTTCTAATGAAATTTTCATTTCTAATGAAAATATGGTCTGAAATTGTGCAAGGCTCCGTGCTTTTTCAACCAGATTTATGACCTCATTTAGAGAATATAGCAAGCCAACTATGCCCAATCTGTCAACTAATCTTTGGCAAAGAGAAATAATCTTATTACCCATCCTTGCTTTGGCCATTCTTTCAAGCTGAAAGGCCCAGCAGGCCCAGCAGATTGCCCACATTACCTTATTCAGATTTTCTTACAGCATTGGCTTTCTTTCAGTTTTCTGAAACTAGCTTTCTCTTCCAAGATTTACTGAAAATCTGAGCTAGTCAGAGAGCATTTTAAAACTCTCTGATACAAACTGCCCTGATCTGATGATTTAAAAATAACTACAATAGCTTCTTTTTAATGTTTTTTTTTGATTCACTGTCAGAATAGAAAATACACTGTTACTGTCTTCAGTATCACTAGAAGATGCACTGCCATCACAGTGTATTGATTCTTCTTCAAAGCCTGAAAGAGAAACATGAGGAGATACATGTCTTTTTCTGACATATTGTAGGCAATTCTATAGACATCATCTATTGTTTTAGAAAAAACTCCTAATTTCTTGACATATTCCTTTTTTCCAAACCTTTTTATCTTGAAATTTGCTAACCATGTAATTTTTCTTCTGCTTTTTACCAGCTCCTACAGATTTATGTCCTAATTTATGTTCTTTAATAACCTCCTTTCTTTCCCTTATGATATATGTGATGCATCCATAAATTAATTAATATTGTGATTATTACCATTAAACTAATTTTACTGCCTAGTTCCAACTTTTTAGCTGAGGTGATTTCATTTTCAGTTCAGGTAATTTGGCTGCAGAGTCCTGATTTCTATTTTCTGAACTTTTATTTTTATTCATCCTTTTCTGGTTTTTTTACCTCCAATTGATTCAGCCAAATCTGTCCTGAGATCTGTGATGGTATGAAACCGCCCATACAAAGCCAGAGCTTTCAGATGGAGTGCACACACCATCAAGTCATGATCACTTGAAGTTGTACCTTCACAGAGCAAAGCAGCATCACACAGAGTTATCTTATATCTACTGGTGTAAGGGTGATTGATTGAATGGTGATTTGGAGGAGCACCCCCTATGTTCTCATTTTAAAAATGGATGTTACCTTGTTTTAGGCAGTAGCTGTCTTATGAGCATCAGCAACTGCAGGAGTTCTTCAGATATTCTGGCCAAGTGAAGAACAATCTCCCAACTGGGATGTAGTAGGTTTGTAGAGGCAGATGCTGTTGAATGAGTGTCACACTGCAGTTACCTTTAACCTGGCATCATTTACCATCTGCAGGAAAATGAGACACACACATCTTATGAGAACAGAGCCATCACCTCACTTACTGCTTGCTTACATTGTACTGAGCTGGAACTAGTCACTACTAGGAATGATTTTTCAACTAGAACAGGGCAGTTTTAGATTAGACATTAGGAAGAAATTCTTCCCCATGAGGGTGGTGAGGCACTGGGACAGGTTGCCCAGAGAGGTGGTGGATACCTGGGAACAATCAAGGCCAGGCTTGCTGAGGCTTTGAGCAACATGATCTAGTGCAGGATGTCCCTGCTCACTGCAGGGGGTTGGACTAGATGGCCTTTGAAGGTCTCTTCCAACTCTATGACTCTATGATTACTAACCTGACTATTAGCATCCTCACACCTCACTGCTAGGCACTTACTGAGTGTGCACTGACCAAACTGGTCATCAATATCTTGCTCTTTGAAATGGGAGGCTTCTTGATCGTGCTGTGTTGCTATTTCACTCCTCTTTTAGGTATTCTTTTCTTCTATTAGCATTCTTGTAATTTGTCCTGCAAGTACCTTTTTTTTCCAAATATTCAATAATGTCTCTTCTTTCCTATGAGCTATTACTAATGAGTATGAACTCCACAGCCTCACCTCCCTTTATTTTAACTCCCTCATTTCACATGGTTCAATAACCTACATGCTTTCTTGCTCATAATTAACTTCACTTGGTGAACCCAGGCTCTGGATCAGGAGGCAGTCTGCTCCCCTGTGCCAGTGACAGCTGAGACAATCTTCCTCACTGCACTGCACTGTGCTCCCTACATCTAAGAAGCTCATTCTGGGAACTCTCTTTCAGTGAACAAAAGAGACCTCCAATCGCAGAGCAACTGTGGTGAGAGACAGAAGGTTGCAGCTTTGTTGAGTTACAAACTCCACAACAAGCAAGATAATTGTGACTTGGTGGAATCTCCCTGGAAAGAGGAGTTGAAAGTCTACAAAAGCACTGTCCTCCCACTTCCCCACCCACCTGCACTCCCAATGCTGTGTGTAGCGACGTGAAACTCAACCCAACCACGCTGTGGAGTGATTTCTATCAGCCCAGTGGACCACGAGGTATGATCACACTGTCTCAATGCTCTAAGCCAAAGGCCACAGCGCAATGTTCACAGCTCCTGCGGCTTTTGAACTGTGTGGGTAGTTCCTCTCTAGCTGTCCAAAAAGCTTCTAGTTTAGAATTCCTTTGTGACAGAGGCAATATTTTGGAATTAAGGATTTTCTTCAATAGAATTTAGACATCTGGCATTTGGCAGAATGAAGCTGTCAGCAGACATCACTCAGACTGGAGGCTCCCATGATAACAGACCTTTTTGCTTGCTCTTTATAGGTAAATATTTACAAATCACATCAGCTTGCCCCCAACTTTGCTCTACAGCACCATCCTGCCTGCTAGGATTTAGTGCTTAAAACATTCATGAAATGTTGGTACTCAAACTTGTAGTGATTCAAACAGACAGTATCATTTTGACACAGAATAACACTTTACCTCCCTCTTTGTACACTCATCCCTTCCTTAACAGGTAATAAGATGAGATTTTAGCATATCACTCGTGCAGATCTCATCACTAGACTAGTTTCTTCTCTGCAAGGCTGATCTTATGCTAAAAAATAGCATTCCAATTCCTTTTATTACCCAGGCCACTGGCATTAGTGTATAGGAAATTAACACACTTCTCTCCTCTTGTACCTGGGTGCCCTGATTAATTTTGTTCTCAACATCTTGATTTCATGCTAAATTAGTGCTTATTTGTCCCCTTTTCCCTTCCTCTTTTTTTAATTGAACACTTTCCCAATTATCCTCCCTGTCTACCCCTTTAAACAATGAGCTACAGGATACGGCAAAAGCTCACTTCCATGCCTGCCACAAATAATCCTCTATGTAAGTAACTTTTTTTCTCCAAGCAGTTCACTTCCACAGCCCTATGCACTGCTTTTTACAGAACAGAGCAAAAGATGGTCCTTTGGCTTGGTATTTGCATATTCAGCATCCATCCATGCTCTTTGTAAAGTAATCTCTAGTCTATGCATCCATGATGTCATTCCAGAGCACTTAAAGGTTGCACCTAGTAGCATTCAACCATGGGGTATTTATCTGCTCTCAACCATATTGCTCTACCAAGGTAAATTCTGTAGTTTCTTTGAGTAACTGATGATGCCTGGGGCTATGGAGAGTTCCTCATGTCTGCTGCCCTCTGGCAATCCCATCACAGCCATGTTCATACTCTTCCTCTTCTGTTGGATGCTATCTCACCATTATATCTCTTGATGCTGCAGTATGCCAAGCCATCCCTTGTATGTCTCACCTAATGATCACCTAATGACACTTCCAAAATCTTAGCCTCAATTTTACTACAACTGGTGGGATGTAGACCTGTGACTAGAAGGAAAATACCTCTGCTTCTCAAATTACCCTGTGAATTTTTCATTTCCTTGCTTGTTTTTACTGTCCTCCTTTCTTTGGGGAGGAGAGACTTCAGCAGAAAGCTGCCTGAGGATTTGAATATTGTATTTGGATGATATCAACATGCTTCAATGAGCTCCTTCTGCTAACTTGGGGCTCACTGCCCCAGAACACAGCCCAGAGAGGGAACACACATGAAATATGAGGGGGTAAAACCCTGTCCTTTAGCAGTTCTCTCTTTCAAGAGCTGTCTACCCAAACACCAGCTGTTTACAAGCCAATTACAATAAACTGCTCTGTAAGATGTATCACACAAATCACTGCAACCACATATTCAGGTGTCAGGAAAAAGTGGAAAAATATTTATTCAGCACAGATGTCTATGCTTTCAGATTTCTTCACTCTCTCTTTGGGTACAGCCTCTGTATCTATGCAAAGGGGCAGCTCCAATTTGCTGTCCTCTGCTTTCCCGGGCCATGGATTGCAGCAGTTTCCTGACTCAGAGAAAACCAAACACCTCAGCAACAATAGGGAGGAAAAAGAAGTAAAACAAAGCCCCATAAGCAAAACCAAAGGGATTTAATTGATACATATAGAGGTGCCTGTTAAGTTTCCTTGGAAACCACCACTGCTCCTCTTCAATTCAATCTACATTAAACACCTTTCTCGTTCAGCAAAGAAATGGCTCCTAATCAACATTATGGCATTTTATTTCCTCTTAAGTTTTTTGTCCAAAATTCATAAAGTTGGATGAAGAAAGACTGTGTAAAGATCTGAAGGAACTGCCTGTCAGTGTTTTCTTTTTAACGTTTTCTATATTCCAGGTGCAATGAACAAAGATTTTCTATTTCTAGATTTAAAAAAAAAACAGTAAGGGAGCCCCGGCTTATTAAAATGCCAAGGAACCTTAAAATGCTGATAAGAGTGTATGTGGAATATCTAAACAAAAGATGCTCCTTTATAACTGATGAACCTACTGAATTCTTATCTTATTCATAAAACATCCAGTCAGGCACTCCAGAGTGCTGGTAGCTTTACAGCTGAGTTAATCTCCTGGGCCAACACAGAAGGAGTAAAATCATAGCACAATTTTATTTTCCACATATCTATTTGGGGAGGTACCTTTTCTTCATTACCCACATTACAACCACCAGAAGTTACTTGTTAGGCGGGTGAAAGTAGAAGTGAGTAGTCTTTGTTCCAGATGATGATCAGATATATATTCAGGCAAGTTGTTCTGTTGACGTGGCTGGGAAAATCTGTGTTCCACTTTCCTAGAAAATTACTGCCTTGTTTGGAGCCAGCATCTTCTGCTTGATATGCACAGTGAGCAGAGATAGACTGAGCCCAGGCATGTGAGAGTTACTCTCTGTGGTGTCTGGCTGTGCTGGAGACAGGGATTATGACAGAGATTACCCTGTGTAGTGGCTGAAGGCAATACACCAGCTGACCTTCTAGAGACAGATTAAGCAGCTGATCCTAAGAGATGATCCTCTTCATATGAAGGATGCCATCAGTCACTGCTATGGTATACAATAGTCATGCAGGGATGCTGACTGAAAAATAACCCTCCTAAGAACCACCTAGTTCTTGGCTTGGTGGGAAGGAAATTGCATAGCTCAGTGTTAACAGTTCTATCAGTTCAGAAGCTCCATCTTTTGGCATCTGTACCTTTATTTGGGACACCCAAAATTTTCCCTCAGTAAGCAGCTCCCACCTGTAGAAAAGCTGAGAGATGTGAGAGACTCATCATTCTGCTAGAGGAAGAATTATCTTTCACCCCTTCTTCATTTAAGAGGCATTTTTAGGCGTTACTTAGTTATAGGATATTGCTGGTGCTGTTCCAGGGATTCTGTAAGAGCAGACTGACTAAATCACATCAAGATAGAGTTGTCATCAGTGATATGTCTTGGGATGATGGACTTGAATCTTCTGTTAGATCCTCAGTCTTCTTAGGTCTTGCTACCAAAATTAACAACAGCCAGCCCACCACACATCTACAGTAGGGATATGACATGAATCTAAAGTCCTACCTAAAAAGGTGTCTTAGCCACCAAGTATTAAAGTTCAAAAATATTCATTTCAAGAATATTCTGCTGTTTAATATTTACATCTCAACCATTTTCTAGAGTGTGGCACTAGAGCAGGGATATTGTTTCTCTAAAAACATGGACAAAATAAATGATAAATCCCAGCTTCAAAAAGAAAACAAACAAGGAAAACAAAAGCCCTCCTGTGCCTTAATCTTTTCTTAGCCTTGAACATCAGCAGGAGTCTGGAGGACCCGATGCAATTGTCTGCCTGATATAATGAAAAACCTTATCTCTCACCTGCCTGGAGAACTCTGAGTAAATGAAATCTTTTGTGTTCCCTCTTTTGAAAACACTAATTGTGCTTCTTTATTTAGCTTTTTCAAACACTTTCAGAAAAAAGTGTTTTAGGAAGAAGTCGCCTGGACTCTGCTTCAACTGTCATGTTTCAAGCACTTTTAATCATGAATGAAGCTTGTATTTTCATGAGTTCTTGATTCCAGGCATCACGTGGGTGTTCTGAATCACAGCAGCTGTATGAGGCTGAAATTTGTCATATGGACTATTTCTGACCATGAGCATCAGCTATCCAAGTCAGCTGAAGGATTGTAAGAAACACACTTGTTTTGCCTTGCTGTTTTTGCTCCTAACTTCAGGTGGAGCTGCCACCAGCTTTCATGGCTGCTGTGATGCCATTTTTTGCATGTTATGGGTTTTCACTTCACAGACAATTTCCATTTCAATCTTTGTATCTGAAGGTGGCTAACACATTTCACTCCTGGCCTCCCCTTGAATTTTCAATGCCTCTTGGTCCTGCTCATGTGTAGATTCTACCTGTTTTTTTTTTCTCTGAACATCCCTCAGTGTAGTAATATTTTAATCCTTGTAGCAAACAATCATTCTCCACTGACAGCTTCAATTTTCAGAAACATTGAGACTACATTTCTTCTCAGCTAGGTGATGAGATCATCCCTTAAAGGAATAATGCATTAGCCTGTTCAGTGCCTTGTCTTCAGAGCTATTTCCCAGCCTGCATTAAAGAGGTAATCTAGGGGAATTATGCACTCTTTATATATGTTTCTCTTGGGAGCTGTAACAACAGGGACGGTCTGTCTGTAAAACCATGTCTTTCTGATGCTGCATAACAGAAGTCATCCTGGTGAGACACTGAAGTCAAAACAGATCTCTTAGAATCATAGAATCATAGAATCATAGAATAGTTAGGGTTGGAAGGGACCTTAAAGATCATCGAGTTCCAACCCCCCTGCCATAGGCAGGGACAGCTCCCACTAGACCAGGCTGCCCAGTGCCCTGTCCAGCCTAGTCTTGAACACCTCCAGNGCTTTGGACCTAGGATGTTTATCCAGTATTTGATTGGATCAATATGCCTTTTTTTTCCTTCCATGTGGTAACTCAATGGGCTCTTTTCAATTGGGCCTCCTTACTCTCCTTTTTAGTTTGAAGCACTACTTTGAAGTCAATTCTGCAAGTTATTAAATGTCCATTTCATAGTGGAGTGAAGTGGAAGTCCACCTATCCCAGAAGAAAAGCTCCTAATTTGTTCTTTTAGTCTCATTACTCTGCTCATCTCAAGGTGATCCTCAAGGCCTGAAGGGGGCCTAAAGAAAAGATGGGGTAGGACTTTTTAACAGGGTCCAGGATGGCAGGACTAGGAGTAATGGATACAAATTGGAAGAGGGAAGATTTAGGATGGATAGAAGAAACAAGTTCTTTACTGTGAGGGTGGTGAGACACTGGAACAGGTTGTCCAGAGAGGTTGTGGATGCCCCCTCCCTGGAGGGGTTTAAGGCCAGGCTGGGTGAGGCACTGAGCAACCTGGTGTAGTTGGAGGTGTCCCTGTCCATGGTAGGGTGTTGGACGTAGATGATCTTTAAGGTCCCTTCCAACCCAAACCATTCTATGATTCCATAATTCTATCCTACCACTATGATTTTCTCTGCTTAATATGGGCCAGTAGCCTGAAAATGCTCGTTCTGGTTTTGGTTTATCTGAGATTTTAATGTCCTTTTTGACCCAGTTTACTTAATTATTTTAATACAGTGGCCATCATGATTGGCTCTTAAAAATCTGGAATAAATCCTTCAGATGTGTCCAGAAAACAGTAAGTGTCTAAGATTCTTAGCGCCGTGTTCAAAACCCTTTATCTTTCTTTATCCTGAAGGTACATCTTTTCCATCTGGGCAATGCCTCAAGTAAATAACTAGATTTTCAAAAGGTATCACACTTTGTTATCTTTAAATTCATACCAGGGCACACTCATAGCAGTCCCCTCTGGGCTTTGCAAACATTCGCGCGGGGGCTTCCTGAAATAACCTCTCATCCATGAGTGAGGTAACACTATTTGCTCTATTCCTGCTGCTGCTGACCCTTTGTTCTTCTAAACAGAGCAGATACAATGACTCCTCTAATGGGCACTACTTCTCTTAAAGCACCAATAAAGGTGATTCGTGATTTTCTTTTACTCTTCACGTTGCAAAAGAGTGGGAGTGCTAACAAAAGGAATGGGTTTTTTTTCTTTCAGCTAGGAGGAGACAACTGTGTTCAGTTCTGGAGCCCTCAACATAAAAACGACATGGAGCTGTTGGAATGGGTCCAGAGGAGGGCCACGAAGATGATCAGAGGGTTGGAGCAACTCCCTTATGAGGACAGGCTGAAGGAGTTGGGGTTGTTCAGCCTGGAGAAGAGAAGGCTCAGGGAGGACCTCATACTGACCTTCAATACTTGAAGAGGGCCTACAGAAAGGCTGGGATAGGGCTTTTTAATAGGGTATGTGACAGCAGGAGTAGGAGTAATTGATGCAAATTTCACCCTCATGGTGAAAAACCTCTTCACATTATCTAATCAGAACCTGCCCTGCTCTAGTTTTAAACCTTCAACCCTCGTCCTATCACTCCATGCCCTGGCAAACAGCTCCTCCCCAGCTTTCCTGGTAGCCCCTTCAGGCACTGGGAAGCAGCTGTGAGGTCACCCAGGAGCCTTCCCCAGGCTGAACAGCCCCAGCTCTCTCAGTTTGTCCTTGCTGAAATATTGCAGCCCTTGGCTCGTTCTTGTGTTTCTCCTCTGCATCCTTTCCAACAGGTCCATGTCCTTCCATTTCTCCCCCAGTTTGCTTCTCAACAAGTTCCACAAACCACACTTTCTCTCTCATCTCCTGCCTTGCCTTACCTCACCCAAACCCCACTCCACCCAAACCCCACCTCAGCCCCACCCCTGGGCTCCACTGAAGATGACTCCTCTCCCCTGTTGTTCCCACTTTGCCCCCTCCACTCCCTCTCCTATTTAACACCACCAGGGAAGGGAAGCAGCCACCATTTGCTCCCTTGTTGGATGCTCCTTCTGGTGTTACAGCTCTGGGACATCACTGATGAGTTGCATTTCCAAAGAGGACATGGTGGGAGGAGAAAAGCTGGGGGAAGGATGGTGGTCGCTTCGTTGTCTGCTGTGGGTACTGGCTCTCTCTGTGCTGTTGGGGTGATGGTAGTGGGTTTTTCTCCTGATGCAGGTGAGAGACTTTCGTGAAGCTGAAGCTCCTCAAGATGCTAGGGCTGAGCTATGGCCAGAGGTATGTCTGAGCAATCCAGCAGTACCCACTCTTGTTAAATTTTTGATGTGGGGAAAAAAAGTAGCTGCAATTATTTTCTAGCCAATACTATTAGTGAGGGCTAAGAGAACATATAGTTGCTCCAGCATCCTAGAACAGCTGATCCTCTTCTACAAGATAAGCCCAGAGAAAAAAGTTGGCAGACTTAAAGTGGTTCCCAGATTGCCAGGAAAGGGACCTGTGTTATATTCTTCTCTCATAGTAATATGAAGTCCACACTGGGGTAGCTTTCTAAACCAAAGAAAGCTCCTTTTAAAGAGGAGGAGGTGCGATGATGCTTGTCTAGCAGCACAGCAAGGTCTTTTTTTGCTTGTTTCTGATCTTGTGGTGAACTTGTGCTGTTATTTTTGGAAGTGAGAAAGAATGTGAAAATTTTCACTAACCTTCCTGTGGCCCTTCCTGTCTAGGACTAGTGGCAAAGTCTTGTCTGCCTCTAGTGAGAAGCAAAGTGAGTCCATGGAAAACCCCAGGTTCCACCTTACCTTAAGGAGCTTAGTATGCAAGTTGCTTTCTATACAGCTGAGTTTGCCTTATTCCTAAGAAGCCTAAAATCTTCCTTTTACATTGCAAAATGCAACAGTGAAAATGGCAAAAGTTAACACGTGGTAAGAATTAACAGATTTTCAACATATGATGTGCTCTAACTCAATGGATTAAGAGTGTTGCTGTGTTTCAAAGCCTAAAGAAGAAGCACACCTGGAATTCGCCAGCAGAAGGATGCATCTGAAGATATTGGTTCTGTTCTCTACCTCTGTCTCTAGGGATGGTGTTCCTGACTGTTCAGGCTGAACCACAAGCTTCAGCCTAAGAGATCTGAAGCTAGTTTTGAGGGTCCTCTATGACAAGCTCCCTAGGCAGCTCTTGTTTTCTGATAGTTACTACCTGACTCATCAATCCATAAGGAGTAGGTGAAAAGAAATTCCAACTAAAAGTTTGCTAGTCTGGAATAGATGAAATGTGCATTTGGTTTAACACATGCTAAGTACAGCAAGTCCTCCCCTCTCTATGGTCTACAGTTTCTTTTAATACATTCCTTTGATGTTGAATCAGTCACTTAATGCTTCTAAAATAAAAGAAACAATATACGGCTTGCCTAAGCAACAAGGTTTTCCTTGATTTTTTTTTCCCAGCTTCTCAGTGAAACACCTTTAAAAATGTTACAATGATTAACTCTGCTCTTCCTTCATGAGGTAAAGGGGGTACAAACCTAAGGCAGAGACAGAATAACAAACACAACTGTTTAATGTAACACAGTTTTCCAGAAAACTAAGTCTTAAGGTGGAGCTGATTACTCTTATTGAGAACAGCAGATAGATACTGATGTGAGGTGTGAATGGGTTTTCAGTGGGTTTATACCAGGAGAGAAACCTGAAGTGCCAAGACATAAGCAAAACGTTGTTTAGAACAACAGTTCAGTATCTTCCAGAGATAACAAAAATGGCTCGGGGGGACTTCATAGTAGCTTCTCAATACCTGAAGGGGGCCAACAGAAAGGCAGGAGTAGGACTTTTTAATAGGATATGTGATGGAAGGGCTAGGAATAGTGGGTGTAAGTTGGAAGAGGGCAGATTCAGGATAAATAAAGAAACAAGTTCTTTATGGTGAAGGTGATGAGACACTGGAACAGGTTGCCCAGAGAGGCTGTGGATGCCCCTGCTCTGGAGGTGTTTAAGGCCAGGCTGGGTGAGGCACTGAGCAACCTGGTCTAGTGGCAGGTGGTCCCTGCCTATCACAGAGGGGTTGGAACTAGATGCTCTTTAAGGTCCCTTCCAACCCAAAGCATTCTATGATTCTAAGTGTCTTTTTTAACCAGTGCTAAAAAAATAACACTTTTATAAAAGTAGGGAATTGAGCTACCCTTTCTAGTGAAAAAAATGTTAGTTTTAAGGATGATCTAGAAAAATCCATAAAATAGTGTCTGAGGTGCAGTGCTATGAAAAGTCTCTCTTTTCAAAGATATAAACGAAAAAAAAAAACAGAGAAGATGAAAGAACAAATAATCAAGCTGGATAGTGATGCTTATATTGGTGTCCTTTAATGTATCTTCAGAGGTTGTTTGTCTATTATTCGAAACCCAGGAATGTACTTGGTTTGCAAAGATGAGGATTTTCAGGAGGTGTTTGATGTAAGCTTAACCATAGAAAGCACTAGAAGGAACATTCAGATACCCCCTGGTCCAATGTCCCTGCATTGAGCAGTGACATTCTGCCCTGGATCGGGTTGCTCAGAGACTCATCAAGCTTGACCTTGAATGTCTCCATGGATGGGGCCTCCACCCCCTCTCTGGGCAACCTCTTCCAGTGTTTCATTAACTATACTGTGAAGAAGTGAAGAACTTTCTCCTAGTATCTCATCTAAACCTGCCCTGCTCTAGAAGATATGGTCTATTTTTGTTCTTAAGCATAGAAAAAAATCTTTCAAAAAATACAATTTCATTGAAATTTAAATATATCAACATATGGAATTTGGTGGAATGTCATGTTAGACCACTGATTTTTCAGTTCTTTATGACATTAATTTAAATATTTTTTTACTAGTAAATTTATGATCCATTTAACCATTTTAGTAAAAGGAACTGTTTCAAGATCCCCCTAGTAAACTGTGTATTTCCAAACTGCCATATTCTGGGATTAAAATTAAGTTCAACATGTCAGAAATTTCCACAGGAAAGGAATTTTGGGGCTTTTTCTGATGCATGTAATTGCTTTCTATCAGATGTAATTGAAGTCTCTCTAGTAAGATCAGCACCTTACAGCACCAAATCCTTGTTTTTAAGAACTAGAGTTCATAAAATAGGATTCCTCCGGTAATGTCTTGCCAGTGTTTTAGGGGGGAACTACATTTCAGTAGAAGACAAAAGTATAAAGAAGAAAATTACTTGATTTGATTTGAAATTCTTTAAGAACAAAAAAGCAGGTTTCTCAATTGCCCATTACTATTACTGCTTACTCCCTTAAAGCAATTGTGTGAAGACAATCATTTCAGCATAAGGGAAAAACAATTGTGACCTTTTCAAATGCTTCTAGGCCAATCAAAGAAAATGTTTTATAAACCAACTCTTTCTGCTACTTTATATTTAATAAAATACCAATATTTATCTGAAATGCAACATTATTTGGGCTTGTCAGGTGGAGTCTCCCATCTCTGATCTTTTTCCAGGCAGTCAGGGCCTGTAAATTCAAAATGCTATGTAGGAATGGGATATTTCAGTGTATTCATGGGAATAACTCTGCAGCATTCCAAGTACAGTCACTCTCATGATTGCAAATGCATAACCTGAGGTTCACATGTAATTAATTCTTCTTCTAAAGGTTGTGTAGGAAAGGGTTGGACTCTGGATAAGTTGACCCAAAAGGAATGGCAAGCTGTTGCTTGTGTAAAACCAAGTTAGTTGATTCCAGAATTGTGGCTGTCATGTAATTTAAGTGTCTTTTTCATGTGTCCTCTTTTTGATTCAGTTACATGGACATTTTTCATAATTTTGCCATAGAAAACAAAAATCTGGGTCTATGCTATGTATACAGTGACCATATTTTACCTGTACCTGAAGGAAGCCTACAAGAAAGCTGGAGAGGGACTGATTGCTGGGGCAAGTAGTGATAGGGCAAGGGGCAATGGTTTTAAACTAGAACAGGGCAAGTTCAGATTGGATATTAGGAAGAAAATCATCCCCATGAGGGTGGTGAGGCACTGGGATGGGTTGCCCAGTGAGGTCATGGAGGGGACCTGGAGACATTCAAGACCAGGTTCAATGAAGCTCTGAGCAACCTGAGATCTCTTCCAACTTGGTGATTCTCTGCTTTTATATTTTGCTAATATAATGGGGAGAAATAATTCTTTTGTCTTTCCTGCATCCCTCCTTCACTTTTCTCTCTGGAGTCCCTGTTTCAGGGTACTTGAAGAGTCACCAGAGGAAGAGAGGGTAGTGCTCAAATGGTTCTGCTCCCCCCTCCCTTCATCCTGTCCTCAGCTGGTAGAGAAAAAACTGTGGATTTGTCCCTTCTGCAGGCGTTGGAGGCAATGAAGAACCTCTATAGCTACTAGTGGATCTAGTGGAACAAGCAGAAGAAAGTTTGGGTGAGGTACACACCAATTCAGCTCCTCCTTCAGTCTAGAAAAGCAAAAACCTTACATGTTTTGAGTAGATGCCTGTTCAGCTGGTCCCAGTTGTTCCTAATAAATTTACTGCCGTAATCTAATAGGCCACTGAAGAGTCCTTGTAAACTTAATCAACTGCATGGTTGAAAGCAACAGACCCTGGTGAAATTGTTGATGGATGTACCCCTCCTCAACCAGAGGATCCACAGAATTAATCAGGACCCCAAAATCTTCCCTAGATGAGAGGCAAACCAGCACTTACCTTGACATATGCCTTGGGAAGCTTCTGCTACCCAAAATCAAATGCAAAAGAACACAGCATGAAGGCACAGGGAATAATTTAAACTCATTTTGACCTATTTATTAAAAACACCAGGATCTCAAAGTGAGGCTGGGATTCATAAGAAAAAAAAATTGTTCTTTTGCCTATTATTTTTGTATCTATGTCAAAAATAACTTGTAAGTATTTGCCCTGTATTTCCTCAGTCTGTTAGTTAAAAAGAGCATTTGTTATTCTCTTTTTGTTTGGAGCAATCTTATTAAGTAGAGATCTGTTGCCCTACGGGAAATGAGTGGAATTATCTTCAAGATTCTGTATCCACAGGCTCTGCAAGATCCCACAACAAATTCCTGTGGTTAAATAATTTCAATTGATTTATTGGGTACTGGAGTATCAGAAGATTTGTTGTCACACTTCCTGGCTTTGTCCCTCAATTTAGATGTATTTTTTTATTAAATAGTCATGCTGTTTACCTTTGCAGAAGACTTCATTAATTCAAAAAGAGAGGAACCAAGACAAGTAGGAACAGCACTTCAGTTTTGAATATCCAGAGCATTAGAAAATAACAGAAGGAAATCAATCTCTAGCAGCAAGATTGGATTTTCAAGTGAGAAGGGAGTGGGAGGAGAAAGGAATGCAGCTTCTGAAACCATTAAAGAAGCTAAAAGCATAGCTCAGAGGGTCTTAGAAGTTTATATTAATCTTTCACTTGAGGAGAAAAAAAAGAAGTAAAAATAAATATGTTGCTTATGGCAAGACTGGGTCGACCAAACTGGAAACCTCAGTTCTCAATTTAATTACAGGCAAGACATAACATGGACAACAACTAAGCAATATTTTCATGCTCCTTTCTAGTGACTCAATAATAGAAAGCATGAAGATAGAAGATGTACAGGATTATCTTGATATGCCTGGGAAAATTGGCATGGGAATGGCAAAATTCCCATCCAGTTTATGTGCCTGTGCAGCTCTCCAGATATTTATGGAAATCTGACCAAATCTTTCCATCTTACTTATGGAGTAATCTGTAGAGATACAATTTCTTCCTTTGTATTTTGCTTCCTCCATAGGCCACAGTTTACCTCAGGTCCTATGATTACTACCTGTTCAATCCAAACTGTGTCAGTTGTTAGAACAGTTTCCACTTGAAGCCCTGAAAAAATTTCTAATGAGCCAAGGACCTTAACATCAGATATATTAAGTTAGAAAATGATAAGAGGTTGCAGGTTCTGGTGGATAAAGAATGTGTTCTCCAGCTTGAAATAGGCTCAGGAGCTGAGCTGAGCCCACTCTTTTCAACAAGGGTGCTGGAAATATCATTGCAACATCAAAAGAAGGTCAAAATGGGTCAGCACAGGTCCCTGATGCCGAACACACAGTGGAGGTATTTCAGAGGTGGAGGCCCTGGCTACTACCTGTGACATTTGTTGTACCTCAGGGGGATTAGATGAATTCCAGGAAGAGACCATCTGATGTACAGTACCTCTGTGCATCCTAGCAACTGTAAAACTAAATTAAATAAGGCTTGAAAATCTTCCAAAGTATATGACAAGCCACATCACGCCAAGATCTGATGTTTATTAAATGTTGTTGTGCAAATCTGAGTTTCTACACAAAATGTCAGTAGCTAATGATTGTTTTCAGATCAAAGGGTGTCTTTTCTTGAAATGTTTTTAAATAAATAGTAATGCTATTGCTTGCAAGTGGACATAAGTACCCATTGGGTCAGGCTGAGTCCACCATATAGGTGAACCTTTCATCAACTACTTCCCATTATAAGGGCGTTGATCTTTTGTGTGAATGAAGGGTAATTTGGAGCTTTGTGTCCAAATGCTCATGCGTGAATTCAGCATTTTAAAGCAACTTGTACTTTGTCACCATTACCACAATCCCTCAGCAATGCATCCTCAAACCAGCAGAGGCTCATAGGAGAACAGAGAGGATGTGAGGATGGATTTTCATAGGCTCCTGGGCACAAAACAGCCTCAGTTCCACCTGTCATTCCCCACAGTCTTCCAGATGTGTGAAGATGCTTGTTTGTCACCATGTGCATCAGCCAGTGATTTATGCTACCTGAGCTCAAACAGCCAAGTCATATTTATTCCTTTCCCTGTCACTGAATGAAAAAGAAGCACAGGCTTTGGCTATAATGAGATTTAGATGTGAAGTGGGTATCTGTGACCACCAGGGCAGAGTAGTTCTCTCCATTATTCCTAGTCCTTCCATCACATATCCTATTAAAAAATCCTACCCCAGCCTTTCTGCAGGCCCCCTTCAGGCATTGATAAGTTACTATGAGGTCCCCCCTGAGCCTTCTCTTCACCAGGCTGAAAAACTCCAACTCCTTCAGCCTGTCTTCATAGGGCAGTTGCTCCAGCCCTTTGATCATCTTCATGGCCTTCTGGACCCACTCCACCGCTCAATGTTCTTATGCTGAGGGCTCCAGAACTGGACACAATACTCCAGATGGGGCCTCACCAGAGCTGAGTGTCAAAATCACCTCTCTTGACCTCCTGGTCAGACTTCTATTGATGCAACCCAGGATCTGGTTGGCCTTCATGGCTGCAAGCGCACACTGGCAGCTCTTGTTGAGTTTCTCATCCACTGACACCCCCAAATCCTTCTCTTCAGGGCTGCACTCAAGCCACTCTCTACCCAGCCTGTAGACTTCACACGTGTGCCAACAATGAAACACCCAATAGGATATAAAAAATATGCCTATCTTAGGTAAGTCAGGCTCCATCCAGTTATTCTGAAGTAGATCTTATTTGTTGCCCGTGTTGCTCAGTTGACTCCTTAGCTCATACTCCAAGCCTGACAGCATTTTCTACCACATGATCTTGATATTGTGTAATTTCCAAAAAAAAATCCAACCTGCAGGGCAAACAGAGATATCTATTGTCCCCTCCATGCACGCCAATGTAAATTTACATTTTACAAACCATAGCAGCTCATAATCCCTTGGTGTCTTTTGTAATGCCAATCTGTCTTCCCAGCTTGTGTTAATGTGCATTAATGAGGAACAGACAATAGGTATCTGGAAAGCAGATAAGCATTGAGCATGTCCCTCCAATTCTTTTAGATTTGGCTATCAAAAAAACCCAAATTGTTCTCCTTGCTCATGGTGCTGTGTTTTAAGGCAGCTCCACCTGTTTCTCAGGCGTTAGTAGCCTTGGTGGGGTCACAAGATGGTTTCTTAATGAGGTACGAAGGCAGCAGGGGAAGCCTCAGGTCAGTCACTAGGATGTGGCTGTGTGGGGAGCATCCTAGGATGTTTCAGTGGTGGGGATCAAGGAAATGTAGTTGTAGGAGCTAATTAGCAGGTATGTTGTCTCATGTTAGTGAGGGAGATGGGGTCATTTGGTTGAGCTGAGCCCTCTGCTGTCTCGCAGATCTCACTAGGAAAGTCTGTCAGCAGTGCCAGGTAGATTTAGCCTCTTTGCTGTCCTTTGATGAAGTGTATGTTCTTTGCAGCAGAAATCTCTGACTTTTGGGACCATTTGAACCTCTGCTCTCAGGGTTATGTCCTTATTTTACATTAACTGGTCAGATTACCCTGACACCAAGAGGGAAAAAAAAGTGACAACTAAAAATGCAGGTCTTATCTTTAAATGGAGTCCAACAGTTACTTAGGCAGAAGAGGGAGGATAATCAGGGTTACAGTCTGGGAATCAGTGGCCCCAACTTGTTTTTTGGGTCTGGCCCTTCGTTCTTGATTTCTCAGAGGGGAAAGGTACAAGAATATCTTTCCTTCTGTGCTAACTGTTTTTCTACTAGTAAAACCAAGTCCTCCTTTTCTCACCCTTTGGATAGGTCAGTCTTTGAAATTCACCACTGGATGCTGGACTTCATTCATTCCTAATTGCCTCCTTGCTCCATTTTGTATCCTTGAACAACATGCAACTTGGTGGGTTTTTTTATCAAAAGTCACATGCTTTTCCCCTCTACCCCATATTGATATACTCCTATTTACTCGAACCTGTGATCATTGAAACTACTGGAAATGTTCCCACCAGGGACAGAGTAAAAGCTCAGAAATCTTACTAACCAGACACAAGCAAATGAATGTCACAGACCTCACCATTGCTTCACTGAGAAAGGCAATGCAGCACTCAAAAATGTCCACTACTCTTTTCTTGCTTTGAGCAAGACCACTGAATTCACTTGAAATAGGTTGGAAAATGTCATGAACTTCCCTGGGGGAGGCAAAGTGGTGAGATTGATTTGACATAAAAGACCAGCTATCATCATTAATTCATAATTTGGCAGATCTCAGGCATCATAAGTGACTGAATGAATTCTGTATTACAGAGTGTCCTTCGTAGGGCTTTGAGTTTTAAAAAAATAAAACCTTAATCATCTTTTTAAAGCCTTATAAAATCCTCTTTATGAGTATTATTAGTTATGCTCCTCTAGAAAATTCATTTTTCTTTTGGATGCTGTAAGCCATCACGATTTGCAATGCCAATAGACTTGGCTGGAACTGGTGATAATGTGGACCTTGGACAAGACAGAGGAATGTGTATAAAAGCTGTGGTCAGAGCTTGGACCTGCTCCCTACCCAGGAAAACTGTCTTGGCCTCTCTATTATTTTGGAGTTGTTCAGCCTGGAGAAGGGAAGGCTTGGGGGGGACCTCACAGTGACCTGAAGGGTGCCTACAGAAAGGCTGGGGTAGGACTTTTTAATAGGACACATGATGGCAGGACTAGGAGTAATGGATGCAAATTGGAAGAGGGTGGATTTAGGCTGGAGACAACAAATAAGTTCCTTACTGTGAGGGTGGTGAGACACTGGAAGAGGTTGCCCAGAAAGGCTGTGGATGCCCCCTCCCTGGAGGTGTTCAAGGTCAGGCTGGATGAGGCATTGAGCAACCTGGTGTAGTGGGAGGTGTCTTTGCCCATGGCAGAGGGGCTGGAACTAGATGATCTTTAAGGTCCCTTCCAACCCAAACCATTCTATGATTCTATGATTTTATCTCTTCTATTTGTCTTCAAGAATAGAAGGGAATGGGCCCAGGTTGTGGCAAAAAAGTTTCCTGTAGAGACTGCGAGCTTAAAATTCAGCTGATCCAGAGTTCTTGAACCCAATATATCAATCAAATTTTGTTTACTTGGGATTTTGTTTCATGAAGCAAAACATTCTTTTAGATTAGGAGTGTAGGGGGAAAAAAAGCCACCCTACCTAATGGTTTTGGGAAACGCTAATGTCTTGGAGGTTTCTGAGCCTGAACTTTCTCCCCTTTGTCAAAATTGGTTCCATAACTACCCCTGTATTTTTGCTGCCCTAGAAACAAAATGCAACATGATTAATGTGGTGAATTTGAAGAACTTGCTTACACAGCTTATTGATAAACATTGTTCTGGCAAGCAGCGCTCGCAGCAGTGGAGAAACAGCTTCTCCATAACCCATCAGGGCACTGTTTTTGGCTGCTGACTGAGACCCAGCAGGAGGGATAGAAAAGCAGTGACTTCCCCCATACCAGGAGTTGGGTGACTAACTGAGGACTGGTTCTGAAGTCATTATGACTCCTGATTATAAAGGTGGCTCAAATACATCACCAGGCAGTGACTTTGGGCTACTGCTGCTCTTAAATCTGAGTGATAATTCGCAGGTGCAGGCTCCCCACTGAGACACAGAAAGCTGCTGAAACTACTGAGCAGGTGTTGGGGTTGGCATCAAAAGAAGTGCTCATGGCTTTATTCTCAAGACCAGCAAACAGTTAACAAGGCTATAAAGCTGCTATTTCAATCCTGATTCCCTTTGAGACGAGAAAGTTTGTGAGCATCTGCACATCTCACTGAACACTTTGACAATGTAGGTGGCTATTTATTAATACATAAGACTGTCTAAAAGGGTTGACATGCACCTGAGAATGAGTGACAGAAATGTATTTAAGCATGACTTTAATCTAGGCATTGCTGGTATTTCATTTGGGAAGGAATGAAAAAATAGCTTCCTAAATAACTGCCTATATATTTACCTATATATTTACTTGAGGTTGAGACCTCAGTATCCCATCAGCAATAATGGGAGATTTAAACCTTTAGCTCACATGCAGACACAGAATCATAGAATGTGTTGAGTTGGTAGACACCTTCAAAGTAAACTAGAGTAGGGCAGGCTTAGATTAGACATTAGGAGAAAATTCTTCCCCATGAGGGTTGTGAGACCCTGGAACAGCTTGTCCAGAGAGGTGGTGGAGGCCCCATTCAAAGCCAGGCTTGATGAAGCTCTGACCAACCTGATCTAGTGTAGGATGTGCCTGCTCACTGCAGAACGTTGAACTAGCTGGACTTTGAAGGTCCCTTCCAACTCCACAATTCCATGATTCATATTCCAAACAAGTGGAGCTTCTGCAAGCTTACTACTGTTGTAATTTAAGAATATTGTAAATTTGTATGATCAGTTCCTTTTATTTGCTCATTTTTTTGCTGGCCTTGCCTTTGTCATGAACAGATGCAGAGCTGGGAACTCATGATTCATCATGTTAAAGGTCCTGACCCACCACCAACTGAAGTCAGTGAAAATTATCTTGGCTGAGATCAGTGAGTCCCTGGGTCAAACTCTAAAAAATAGCTTTTATTTCCATCATATATGCTGTTCCTTCTATGCACCTGTATGTTCAAAGGGCCTTCTTTACTATATTTCTTCCAAAGATGCTGCTGGCCTCTGTTTCCATCCTTCCTCAGGGATTAGGTCAGAGTAATCATGTCATGATTTTAGTCTTTCCTCATTAATTTGGGATAGTGGAGCAGAATAACTGAACTCTCATTATTCTGCCAGGTTCAAAATTACAGAATGCAAACTGTCTGGATTTGTGGGAAGATACTAACAAAGACATCAAGTGTGATGTTCACTTAAATGTGTGTGTGGACGTACTCTCATAGGTATCTGCATAGATCTATGATATAAATACAGATATATGCAGACACCTACATAATAGTCCTGCTTAAACTTCCTCTGTAGTCACTGTAGATCTAGGTAAGGAGGGCCAGTAAGAGCCATATCACAAATTGCATAATTCTTAAAGGCACATCATCATTTTGTCAGGTGAAACAGATCCCAACTCTTTCCACTGTCGCCAACAGACTGTTATGGAAGCTTTGTTGTCTGTTTTAAATATGTCTCCACACACAGCAAAGCAGTACCAATTCTACCCAAGTTACCCCAGCAAACCTTGTTCTCCCTGCCTCTGAAGTGCTTGGGAAAATTGATTAAGATGAGGGTAGTTGAAAATCCAGTGCCTTTGCACCATGAAATGAGTGTTTCCAGTCCTAGACCTTGATCCATTTGAGTAAGACACTGCCCAGTATCAGGACAAAGAGCATTTTCTGTTCTCAAAGTGCTTACAAGCTGACTGTAAAACTAATAACAGAATTAACAAATAGGCAAGCGTACACAGAAGGAAAAATGATAAATAAAATTCTGGAAAACAGAAGGGAAGAAATAACAGAATAGGCAGGGTATTTGTGTTCATTTTTTGTTAAACTGTTGGAATTCCAATCCTTGTAAAACAACCAAAAAGCATTTTCTAAAGAAAGGTTAAAAAGAAAACGTTGTTATACTAGCTTGCCTAGTCTCTTTTAATTTACTTTAATATAGATGTAACTGAGTTTGTCTCTGAAAGCAGAAACATCTCATTTCTGTCTCATAAAACCCAACAGTTCAAAATCAGCCCCATTGTCATGTAACATTAAGGCAATTTATCATCTAGTGTTTACCTCTAGCCAAGTGCCATTTAACTTTGCTAGAAACTTGAACTCCAAAACTTTTTTTAAAGCATATTTGTTTTGCAAACTAGTTTATACTTATAAAAATATTAGATGAAGGACTGGAGCCATGTGAAAACATCCCTAGATAATATTGCAAGCAATGAACTGCCCACTGTCTTAAGGTATAGACAGGTCTGGTTCAGTCTAATGAAAAATTATTTCTCAAAATTATGTCAGATTTGGTTCCTTCAGTTTTTGAGAGGAAAACTGAAAAGAAGATCAATACTAATTGGCAGGAGACATAAGTTTACACAGCAGCCTGCAAAGGAAGAAGATAAATGTCACACTTGCATTTCATTGAGCTGATTATTTTATAGTGGTGAGGAGAAAACTCGATTACAAAAAATGTGTTTATTTCCTGTTCCCACAATGTACCTTATTTGCTAATGCAATTAGTTTTACAAGCTCTGCCACTTGGGTGCCCTGGTTTTACTTAGAGCTTTCTTTTTCTTCCGTGGTGAGTTGGTGCTCCTTTCCTCCCTCTGCAATCAATTCTTACCTGTCTTTTCACTTCTTTTCCTGGTCTGCCATGAAAGTTAAGAGTTCCTAAAAGAAAGTTCAGAGGTTTTTCTCTGCGTGCAGAGCAGCTTTGGAGCAAGCTGCCCTGTGCCAGATTTCACGTGGATCAGACAATGTGCTGCAAGTTCATTTTCAGCCTACAGACTGTTTCAGGAATCCCTGCATAGTCAAAAGAGATGCAGAAGGAAGCAGGCATCCTCCCCTGGTCTGATCCATCCCTTCCCTTTAAAAAATATGCATAGTTAGAAACTAACCAGCTAGTTATGGTTTACTGTCTGTTCCTCCTCCACAGAGGGCAGGAATGAGTGTCCAGAGATCTTTTGCTTGCTTTTGTGAAGTGTCTGCATGGCATATGTTTGTCAAGTAGCCTATATAACCATAGCTTTTGAGGTAAGAGTAGGATTGTACACAGTGTGTGTATGTATCAAACTCATACAACTGTCTGTGAGGCTATGGCCCCAAACCAAATATGTTAAACATGGCCACATCAGCCACATCAAAACATAACCAGGAAACTTCAAAAGAACTTTAGAAACGAGGAAGGAGTAAGGCTGAAAAGAGATATAAAGGAAGCATGAAAAGTTTTGACAGCAGCAGAGAGGGCCAAAACCCACCAGTAGCTGCCCTCCTGTCCTGTCAGTCTTTGCTTAGTAAGATGGTAGTTGTATGCCTTGAGTATCATTCAGCTGACTAATCAGAGATGGGGGGCAGAATGTAGGACCTCACACATGAATACCCGACCTCTCACCAACACAATGATCAATGGCTTGTAGGGAGTGACAGATATTCATCTACTCATTTACATAATCATAGAGTTGGAAGGGACTTTCAAAGGCCATCTAGTCCAACCCTCCTGCAGTGAGCAGGGACATCCTGCATTAGATCAGGTTGCTCAGAGACTCAGAAAGTCCCTGCCCAGCTTTCTTGTAAGCCCCCTACAGGTCACGAATGTATAGAATCTTAGAATAGTTTG
>VZTY01018603.1:0-27460 GCA_013400935.1 Turnix velox
TGATTCTATGATTCTATTTCATCTTTTCAGGACAGAAAAGACTCAGCAATGAAGAGGGCCACTTGTCAACCACCTCCTTGCAGAGTTCATGTGCTTCTGGCACAGCCACAGCTCTTCAGATACAGCCTGGCCTCTGGGGCTACACAATAGATAGACATTTTAACCTCTGGTGGCAGATGCAGCAATCAATTGTATTTAGAGATACAGTGGGCAGGAGGGATAAGCACTCACTGCCATGTGAGGACTGCTCTGGAGAACTGGATGCTTGTTCTGGGATAGGACACTTTTGTAAGGATGTACATTGGCAGGTGCTTGCAGAGAAACATGGATGGGCCACTGAGAGTCAAGACTTCCAAGAGTCCCCACTCTGTCCAAACCATGCCCAGGCATCCTCTGAAAAGGATGGCTCTGACTACCTTGCAGGGGAGGAGTTAGAAACAGTCTGCAACTCAGCAAAGAACAGCACAAGTAGGACTGGAACCAGCAGTTGCCAGGCTGTTCCTGAAGCCTTCTGATCTCCAGGGCAGCTTGTGAGATGTCTTGCTTCCGCAAGTTGACAGGGCATAAAAACACCTAGCCTTTTGCAGATGCAAAAGATATACTGGATAACTCTCAGCATGGCAAAGTTTGATCTACCTTCCCATGTGTCCCCCAACAGCAGGGGCAGCAGGTGGCACTGCCACCGCCTGACATACCACCATGGGACATGCCAAAAACTGGAGCTGTGTGTTCTTCAGCTTCACACTGAAACAACAAACGCAGCACTAACAGCCAGTCAAACATGCTGCTACCACTCTAGCTAAAAACCAAAGCCTCTTGCTGGGGGCTGCAACAATTCCTAGCCGCAGGGGACCGCGTGACAAATCCCTCTCTGTGCCAAGCTCATACAGGCACAATCACACTCTTCTGCCAAGCAGCAATCATCTTTCAAAAAAAAGAAAAGTACAGTCCAGCTCCATGAAATCAAATAGATTATACACGCTCTGTTGAAGAATTCTCAGTTTATTCACCAGCGGCCACACACTCATGTATAATGCACTTAGAGTCACTCATGAAAATAAATGTATCAGTGACATCTGAGCCATTTGAGCAGAACGTGGGTCACAGGAGATCAGAGATGGAATTTCTTTATTGTTCCACTGCTGCTGTTTGGTTATGTTTCCCTCAATCAAGGTTAAATCATTTCTGTTTGGAACAATCAGAGCATTCTGCATCACATGCTGGCAAAACTAATGGGCCCCCCTGGGCTGGCAAACAATGTGCACCTCTCCCGAGGATTCCTCCACACCTCCCTTCCCTCTCTGGGTGACTTCTCCTATATCCTGAGCTTCTCACTAATTTGTGAGCTGCCTGAGAATCAAATCAGATGTTAGGTCCCATTAACTACTGGGTAGAAAAGTCTGGTAACAGCGCAAATTGATTTCCCTCTCTAGTAGTACTTCCTATCAAAGGGAACATAATCCTTTACTGGGAAGGGTGACAGGCTATCACTTTCTTACCATACAGAGTTCTAGCAACCCATCAGACGGGAGGCAATCTCTGTCTCTTGTCAGGATCCTCTTTCTCAGCAAGTGATTAGCTACTGATGGAGGGATATGAAATGCCCTTAGCTCAGGGAGAGAGATAAATACAAGCCTAATGTTTGGAGACTAGTTGTTTGGCTCATTATTTGCTTTCAGGAAGCATGCACCTCTCCCTCACTGCCTTTGATCTAAGAAGAGGCTTTTATCTGCACTGAAGACTTCAACAACTCCTTCACTCTCCCCACAGCTTGATTTACTCCAAGCTCAGTCATCGTCATGATACAGAACATCAGCTGGATATTGTTTTCCCTCAAGGTCTGTTTGTTGGCTACAAATTCCATCCATCCAGTTGTGCAGAGCTCAAGGTCAACAAAGAATCAGGACCAAGACAGGACATGAGTCTGCATCAGATCCAGTTGAGGGGCACACAAGTAGCAGGTAGAACATCCTCCTGCTTCTGGTGCTTCAGCCTGGGTGAACTATGTTCAGCTATGTGCATTATTCAGCTTAAACCTAAAGCAAGGTTTAAAATCACTCTCCAGCTCAAATACAGCAATGCCTTCCCTACCACCTGACTGCATCTCTGACAAATACAGTAGATACTTCTCTCTCCTCCTGAAAGACACAGGCCAGTATATTGAAGCATGACCCTGTCTGACTTCAGAGTTCCTAGAGCAATAGGGCAATCACAGCTCTTGAGTGCATGGGAACCTTTGGCCCCAAAAGGAAGAAAGGAGGTTACACCGGCAGCACTACCACATGCAAAGTCACACAAAGGGTGTTCCTGCGTAGCTGAATCCTACCCACCTCAATTCCCCCAGCTGTTTTGCTTCACTGGTGGTTGAAATGATTTCTGTATCTTCAGAGAATGGAGCTCTGCTCTCTTGTAGTCATCTCCCCATTTGGTTTATCTGCAGAGATCAAACCAAGGATCTCTTGACCTGAGAACATAAGTCTCTCCTGCTTGAACTCAGAGGTCAGCATTGTTAGCGTGGCAAGAGCAGTAGTCTCCAAAGCTCTGCATGTGCTCAGCCACTGGAGAGAGTGGGGGAAAAGCATCAGCAGTTCAGCCCTGGCATAATTCCCTCCAGACAAAGCAGTCAAGAATGTACTCCCAGTTATGTGTATTTCTATTACAGGCAAGAAAATCTGAGAATGGTCCAATGATTAGTTTTGCTCTTACTTTTCCTTTTTTAAAATACGAGGTTTCATTCAGAAAAACATTTCAAAGATAATTTTGAATTTATTTGGAAGTATCTCACCTTCCACAAGGATCCTGAGCCCCTTTTTCCTAGACTCTTTTAATTTTCCATGAGAAAAAAATATTAATTAGATTGATCTGAAACTATTCCGAGTCTTTCAATGGGACAAATAACCAAAGCCTTTGTTGTTTACACAGCTCTTCTATGCATGAGCTACCCCAGAAAAATAGTCTTCCTATCCTCACTTAAGATTCTGAAAGGCATTATGGAATAGTTATTGACAAAGCTGCTGCAACCAGGAGACCATGAAAAGCCATGCTCCAGCTTCTCTACCTAAAGGCTCATGTGAAGAGACCTCATTTTGTAACCCAGATGGCCTTTTGAGTGTCAGTCAGCTCCTAAGGGTTGTGATGCAGGAAGCAGTGAGGCGACCCCAAAGCCTGAGCAGACACAGAAACATAGACATAACCCAGCTACATCAGAACAGGCATGTGCTGCTGCAGAACAGCCTGCTCTGCTGCAGAGCCAGGACCACTGTCCCCATAAAACTGCAGTCATGCAAGAGCCTGCAGGGATTAAACTACCCCATCTGACCTAACAGCAGAATCTATCCATTGGGATGCATCACGGAAACATCAGAGACAGAGTTTCACCTCCTCCCTGAGCATGAAGCAAGCCAAAAGATATAGATAGAAATACTTCACCATTCCTAACTCACTGACCCCCTCTCCCTCCAATTCATACTCAGTAGTTACAACTCCTACAATACCTAGGAAATTAAGATCTTCATTAGCTCACAAATGCCAATGCAGGAACAGACAAGGTGTCTAGGTAGACTTCATCAGAGGACAAACCTTAGTGCTTCAGACATATATCCTTGCAAATTCCCAGACTGGGATGTGAAAGGAAAGACAAAGAGAGGAGCAAATCTCTACTAGTGCAAAGTAAGACAAAAATAAACACCACGTCAAAAAATAAAAAGCAGCAGCACAATAAAACCCAGCAATAACTCTCACCAGCACTGCTCACTGACACCAGCCAACCAAGCCTCCGCTGGGATAAATGACATAGAACTTCCTATGATAAACTAATAAAAGAGATTTCTATGAGCAATCATTGATTTGACAGGAAGTCAAACAAATCTATCCATCACAGCTGACATGTGTCTACAACCTTCCAAACAAAGCAGTGTCTACAGAGAAAAATTGAGCAAACTGCCCACACTGTCTCAAATGCCACATAAAGACAACCAGCGTCAGACGCCTTAATCGAACGCTCCTGCCACTCACTCTGGGCTCCAGCTTTGATCCCTTCTAGATCTACTTCTGAAGCCTAAAAACATCAGACAAACTCTGTGCTTCTCCTCCCCACATCCTGCCCCTGCTCTTCTCATGCCCTGCATGACTCCATCTCCAACAGAGACAAGGAGAACAAACAGCCGAGGGGTTCCATCCCACTCCTGCCTGTCAATGGATGATGAGCTTCTCTAGACTCTTCATTACTTTGGGGGGGTGTCTGTCTAGCCCAGAACTGAGATAAAGATTGCTGGTCCTTATAAGCTTCTGATGCTTTGCACACCAAGCTCTGGACATCATAGCTCTGAGCACTGACCTTTGGTGACGAGACAAATCTCGTCTCTCAGCCAGGAGGCCATGGGCTTGGCCACCTCTATTCATTCTGGAAATATTCTGGCAATCAGCAAAGACAACAAGTGAGGAGTTAATAGCATTTCTTCCACATTACATATGGCGATTCAACTAAACTTTCTGGGGGCAGATCCAGGATGCAAGCAGCATGGAGGCCAGCAAAGTTGGCCTCAGGCCCAGCACAGCGAGATGTCACCACTGGGCTGTGAGAGCAGCTCAAGCAACCATAAAAGCAAACATTGTCCTCACACCAGTATGACTGAACTCTTAAGAACTCTACGTCATTGTCTTTAGAGGAATGACAGCTGCTGAGCCCTTCCAGAAGTGTCTATTCCACCAGGCACATCACACACCTTACCAGTGATAGAGAGGCTGGCTGCTTTTGGGATATCTACCCCTTTTTTCCATTTGCTTCCTGTGACCACTCTGCTCTGCCTCATATAGGTTTGTGCAGAAGCAGTCTGATTAGTCAAGTGAGTGAGCTGGAGCACCCAAGACTCCCTTGCAACAACAACTGTTCTGGAACACCTCAGGAGCCCAGTGAGGAGCCCAGAGTAACATCTTGTTACTCTGACAGAGCAAAGTCCTAGAGAAGTCAAAGCAAAGTTTTACCAGCACTGCCTGGAAGCCAGGGCTCAGGTCCCATCTGTGAACTGAGCACATCACCAGAAGCAACACAAATAGTGCAATGCTAGCACAACTTACTTGGTTTGCAGCTCCCTCCATCCTGGGTCAGGGATTCACTGGTAGAACTGATGAACACTAAGTCCTTTTAAATTTTGTATAACGAGATACATATTCTTTAAAAAAAGAAGAGCCCTTGTCCTGATTTCTGGAGGAAGCACAGAGAATTGAGCCAGAGTCATGAGTCAGCTGGACCCATGGCATCCCAGAGGCCACATTCCTATGTGCTGATTCCCTCTGCAGCCCAAGTGAAAGCATCCCTGGAAATTGCAAGCAAAAGCAAAAAGAACAAAGAGCTGTGCATGACTGCTCACCAAGGCCAGGCTTGAGGCAAGGTTTCCTGAGCTCCTGTCCATCTCCCTCAGCTATGGGTTACCCAGTTCTCACAGCTAATGCCAAAATCCCCAGCTCCCCCAGCTCCATAGCACACTGACTTTTTCAGGGCAGCTTCTGCAAACACAGCAACTCCCAGAAAGCAGTCACTAAAGGGGTCTGAAAGCAATCAAATGCACTTCAATTAGAAATGCAGATGATCCCTCACTGCTGATTCAGGACAGCATGGGCTTAGTATTAACCTGTGCAAATATAAACACAACCAAATTCTTTAATAATCACAAAATCAAACCCTTCCATGCTGCACTAGCTGGGCTGTCCTGTGCATCTGCACTGGCACATGAGGCAGCTCCCAGCTGACACCACAGCACTGATCAGCAGGACTTTTTACACTGACTTTAATCATCACAATAAAAAAACCTGAGGGATAAAATCTAGCTTCAAGTTCTTCCCAAGGAGCTCTGTGGGTGCATACAGAACTAGAAGCAGACATTAATAGGGAAGACTTTTTTTTTTTTTAATTGTAGGTTTCATTTCTTATTTCAAAAGCAGTGTCTGATCCTGCAGTCCTCAGGACTTAGATATTTATAATAGACTCAAATGCAGCCCAAACAGAGCACATACCTTTCTTCAACAATGCCCTGCTGCTAGACTCAGCCCCTTTTAAACAAAGCAGACAGGAGTAATTTGGAAAATTTATACACTGTTTCTCAATAACAAGAGACAATCTCAAACAAAACATAACAAGCTTGCACAAAATTTCCAGCCTATCCACCAAAAGAAAAAAGTCAAGTAAGTGAAACCCCCAAAGCAGCACAATATTTGACAGCGTTGGTCTGCCAAAACCTTTTTTATATCTGTTTTTCTTATAAAAGCAGACAAAATACTTCATGATCAGAGTATTTTAAATTTTTTTGCTAGGGAGGAAAGAAATCCAAAGCTTTCTGGGAAGATCTGCTGCTAAAGACATTAATGGAGATTTCTACTATCTCTCCTGCATTGTAATATGCAAAGGGCAGGGAGAAGTGCCATCCTCATCCTGTGAACTGGCCCATTCTGTACAACAATCCCCTTTTCTTACTGGAACAAGGTTCTGCTTGCTTGGGGCTTTGGCAACAGAATCCACCATAGGCACATCATATTCGGATTTCCAGTTCTTTGGAGCTAAGAGATATGTACCAAAAGGGGGATATGGGAGGAATAACAAAAGGTTTGAGAACATCATTTAGAAGCATCTTTGCAGAAGTGGGTTGTTCCAAGCACAAGAGGTCCTTATTCTCCTGACTGCTTGATGGCATTTCTGTTCTTCCTCCCAAACTAAACCATATAAACTAACAGTGAGAATAAGGCATTGTTCCATGCTTCCCCTCTTCTTCTCTATGAGGATAGTGAAGAAGGTTGCCTGCACAGAGGGGTGGTAGAGAGATGGTCCCTGGAGACATTCAAGGCCAGCCTTGATGAGGCTCTTAGCAGCCTGATCTAGTGCAGGATGTCCTTTCTCACTGCAGGGGGTGTGGACCAGATAAACCCTGAAGGTTACTTCCATTTCTGTGATTAATCCAGAATACCTCAGGCTTGGAAAGCAACTTCTGTGTCCTCTTTCAGTCTGATGAGAGGCTTCCCGGGTTTCTCTGGCAGTTTCTCCATTCTCAGTACTACCTTGAAAGCACCGCTCTGAAGTGACTGCACAGCACCCCAACAGAGCCTGAAGCAGTGGTCAGCTCCATCCTCCACCATAACCCCTCAGTGGACCTTGGGGCAAGTGGCACTCAGGACCAGGAGCAGCTCAAACAACTTTAAAGCTTGGTCTCAGCTTGGTGTGGGCTGGGATCATAAACAGTTTAAGGATGCAGGAGAATGGAAATTACTACAATCCCCACATCTACCAGACTAAGGCACTTTGGGGAAGCCAGTGCTACATGGCAAAGGACTGTTCATTTTCTTTGCAATGTAATGTGCTGGGGAGCAGAGAGCAGTGTTTGTGCCAAGAGAAAGATGTACCCTGAAGACTCCTATCCTCAGCATGGCCACCAGACGAAGAAGGAAGATTGCTTCCTGGAGATGCTGCACCCCTGCCAAGGAAAAACCACTGAAAGCACCAGCAACAAAGAGAGAAGCTGGAAACTCCAGATGCTGCTAAAAGAACAGCTACTCATTTAACTGCAGTCAAGATTTTCCACCATCTTGCAACGTTTTTGATCAATCCCTCTGACAAAGGCAGGATGCTAAGATGCAAAGTGCACCTGGCAGCAGGTGATGGCAGGCCCAGGAAAAAGGAAATGCAAATATTTGAGAGTGCAGCCCAGAAAAGAGAGGCCAAAGGCTATTTGAGACTTGTAACCTCCAGGTGGCAGTTCATAGAAATGCAGATTAGCAGGGGGCTTTCAGCAACTACTTAGGAGGTGGATGGAGAAGTGAGGTGGCAAGACCTGATACTTAACTTCAAGAGAAAAGTGGACTCTGGAGAAGCATCCTGATGTTTGGCTGTTGAGAGAATCAGCTTTTTACTCAGATGCTCTAATCACCCTAGGTCAGAAAGGGTCACCTATTTGCAAAAATGTAAACAGAAAAGCCGAAAGGTCAAGTTCATGATGGCCTCCCAGGCCTCTTCAAATAGGTTGCTATGCTAAAGGTAACGTAAGTAGGATTTTCTTGAAAATTAGAATTCCCTAAACCAGCCAGTTTGCATCTACCCTGCATACAGGAAACCTCCCAGTGATGGTTTTCTTCCTTTTCACCACTGGAAGGAAAATAGGAAGGAAGGCAATGCTTGGCACAAGCACTGGCACAAGTGGCTGCTGCATCTGATAGAGGGTAGCAGACTGTGGTCCTAATCGGCATGGAAGGAAGGAGGAGAAGGAGGGATGAAGTTTAGTTCCTCCTCCACTGTTCTGAAATAGGGAAACGCCAAATGTTGATATCCTCAATAAATATCTATTTAAAAACATTGCTTCCCCCATCCTTCCTACTGCCTAGCCTCCTACACCAGCCAATTTATGAGCACAAACACGGCAGCAGTTCCTGGCTCTCTACTGACTCTGGCAATAAAAACCAACCTGGTTCAGAAACTGACCTTCAGCTTTGCTGTTTTTATCTCATCTGCTTTTGCATGCTTCCTCCCCATGAAAGTGAGAACCCTGAAAAAGTCTTCTGATGAGCCATCTGGAGGAAAGGGCAGCCAACCTCCCACTTCCAAAAACCTGACAGAAAACCCACTCCCACACCCAAAAACCTCCCACTCCCAAAAACCTGAATGCAGAATCAGAACAAAAAAACACGGGTGCTGGAAAGGTTTTCACACACCAAAACCCAGAAAACCCACCTGCTATGCCCCAGACATTATTATCAAGGTTACTTTTGTCAATGATAAAATCTGAAAGCTTCGTATATCCTTTCTGCAAAACTTCCTTAGCTTTAAGAACCAATACACACAGGCCTTCAAAGCACTATCCACAACGTGACACAGTCACCCAAACGGGACCACAAGCTTCTTCAGCGAGACCAGCAAGAGACAATCTAGTAGCTTACTCTGCAGACTGAGACCATTTCTGCACCAATAGACCTTCTAAAGCAAGATCACCCAGACCAGCAAGAAAAAGGAATGAAAACAGGTCTCCCACAAGGGTCTTTTAAACACTAGGCATGAGGCCAAGGCACATGACTCTACATAAGCCTCAACTATCACATGCATCTGATGTGAAGACTTGTTCTGCAACAAAATCAAGAGAAGTGTGACCAGCAGGTCAAGAGAGGTGCTTATGCCCCTCTACTCGGCTCTGGTGAGACCCCCACCTGGAGTACTACGTCCAGTTCTGGAGGCTTCAACATAAGAAGGACATTGAGCTATTGGAGTGGGTCCAGAGGAAAGCCATTAACATGATCAAAGAACTAGGGCAACTCCCTTCTGAAGACTGGCTGAAGGAGTTGGGGTTGTTCAGCCTGGAGAAGAGAAGGCTCAGTGTGACCTCATAGTAGCTTTTCAATACCTGAAAGGGGCCTACAGGAAGGCTAGGGTAGGACTTTTTAATAGAATATGTGATGCCACAACTAGGAATAATGGATGTAAATTAGAAGAAGGTAGATTCAGGCTAGATATAAGAAAGAGACACTGGAAGAGGTCACCCAGTGAGGTTTTGGATGCCCCCTCTTTGGAGGTGTTTAAGGCCAGACTGGACAAGGCACTGAGAAGCCTGATCTAGTGGGAGATGTCACTGCCTTTGACAGGGGGGTTGGAACTAGATGATCTTTAAGGTCCCTTCCAACCCAAACTATTCTATGATTCTATGAAAGCAGATGAAGGAAACTTCATAAGAAAGCCCTGCTGGTGATCTGATCCTGAACATCCCTGCAGTCTCAGGACAAAGGTAGGTCAGCGTCTGGCCTGTAGCAGAAATCAGGCTGTCAGCTGAAGAAAGAATCTGGATGTCTTCATAGTGAACTTATTACCCAGAATGCCACTTGCATCTCTCTGTTGACTAAAATATCTCCTCATACATGAAAGAAGCTATTAGTACTTCCATCTATGCCACGGGTTCACAGAATCAGAGAATGTCAAGGATTGGAAGGGACCTTGAGAGATCATCTAGTCCAATCCCCCTGACAGAGCAGGAACACCCAGATCAGGTCACACAGGAGGGCATCCAGGTAGGTTTTTAATGTCTCCTGAGAAGACTCCACACCCTCTCTGGCCAGCCTGTGGCACTATTGTGTCACCCTCACTGTGAAAGTTTCCTTATAGTTCTGTAAAACCTATGTTTCAGCTTGCACCCACTGCCCTTTGTCCTATCATTGGAGGTCACTGAGAAGAGTGTGACTCCATCCTCCTGACATTCACCCTCCACATATTCATAAACATGAATGAGGTCACCCCTCAGACTCCTCTTCTGCAAGCTTAAAGCGACCCAGATCCCTCAGCCCTTCTTCATAAGGGAAATGGTCCAATCCCCATATCATCTTTATGGCTGTGCCAGACTCTCTCAAGCAGTTCCCTCTCCTTCTTCAGCTGAGGGCCCCAGAACTGGACACAATTCTCCAGCTGTAGTCTCACCAGGACAGAATAAATGGGGAGGAGAACCTCACTCGATATACTGACTACAACTCTTCTAATACAGCCCAGGATGTCATTGACCTTCTTGGCCACAAGGGCACATTGCTGGCTCATGGTAACCCTGCTGTCCAACAGGACCCCCAGGTCCCTTTCCCCTGCACTGCTCTCTAACAGCTCAGTCCCCAGCTTATACTGATGCACGAGGTTGTTCTTGCCCAGATGTAAGACCTGTTCTTGTTATATTTCANCCAGATGTAAGACCTGTTCTTGTTATATTTCAATGAATTTCTCCCCACCCAGCTCTCCAGCCTGTCCACATCTCACCAGAGGCAGCACACACTTCTGGAGTGTCGGCCACTCCTCCTAGTTTGGTATCACCAGCAAACTTGCTGCCAGTACACTCTAGTCCCTCATCTAAGTCATTGATGAATATATTGAACAGTGCTGGTCCCAGTACTGATACTTGAGGGACTCCACTATACACAGGCCTCCAATTAGACTCTGTCCTATTGACCACAACTCTCTGGCTTTTTTCCTTCACCCAGTTCACAGTCCACCTCACCACCCAATCATCCAGACATTCCCTCAGTTTAGCTGCAAGGATGCTGTGGGAGACAATATCAAATGTTTTACTGAAATCAAGACAGACAACATCCACTGCTTTGCCATCATCTACTCACCTGCTTATGTCTTCATAAAAGGTTATCAAGTTGGTCAAACATGACTTCCCCTCAGTGAATCGATGTTGACTGCCCTTAATGACCCACTTATCCTTGATGTGCCTAGAGACAGTACCAAGAATATGTTGCGCCAGCCTTGCTGGCCTGTCTGTCCTGAGAAGGGCATAACCATCAATGGCCACATTCCAGCCATGTGAGCTGTCCCACCATGTCTCTGCAACTGCCACCAGATCATAATCTCCCATGTGAACACTGATTTCTAACTCCTCCTAAGTTGGAAAAGGACTAATGAAAACGCAGCAGTTCTCCACTAAAGAGTAGAAAGAATCCCAATTCTCTTTAGCAGCAAAGGAGCATCTGTTAATGAAATACAGAAACTTGTGCTCTGACAAAATCTTATTTTGTGAAAAAAGGTCTATTTTCTGATCTTGGTTTCACTTTTCTGGGGAAAGTAAAGGGATAAGGTATAGATTAGCTCTCTTTAAAAACACGTGAGCTCTGAAACCTTTTGATTAATGGATCTTACAAAGGCATCTCCCACCAGAAGCAGGTTGGTTGCTTTGCCCACTTATTCTCCCACAATTATCGAGCTTCACAGAAAAGTTTCACCCTTCCAGGATATTTGACACAGAAATGTAGAGCTATGTGGACAATGCAGTCTCAGGGTCAAGAAGAGGTTATTTCTTAAATTATCCTATCTCAACTGGCACCTATGGTGCCCGACAAGACTTCCAGCTGGAAGCTGGAAGTAATTGTGGACATCCGGCTACTTGTCATCACTGTCAGAAGTGTTCCCATCCTGAGAACCCCTTCCTCTAAATGTTCTGGTTACAGTTTCATTTTTCTTTGTTCACCAAAGCCACACATTTAAGAGAAGTAGTTTAGTTGCTGAAGTTGGTAACATTTCATCCAGAGATTCTGCAGATGGAGTATTTTAGCTTTTCATCTCAAAATTACTTCCTGGAAGGAAATACTTTACTTCCATAAAAAACTTCAAGCAGTCTAAGAGAAACATTCTCCAAAGCACCATAATGTAGTGTCTCAGTCTATCCCAGTCTATCCCATACCAAGATATATTCAGAACTTTGTATGATATTGTGATTTCCAGCAGAATAGACTTTTTGGTTTCACAAGAAGTGAGTAGAACTGTATTTCTCCCAATTCAGAGAACTTCTTTACAACCTCAGCTCAAGAGCATCTCATCTCCTATTGCTCCAGCTCCACTTGCAGACAGCAGTTTGCCAAGCACAAGGCAGAATGCTGCCATGTGTCATTAAGATAGATTGTTGCCCTTTTCCAGAATTCTTTTCAGTCACCTGAAACCTCATCTCCTTGAAACCCCAGAGCCTCCCATTTTCAAGCAGCGCACAAAAACCCCCATAGTTCTCACACCTTTCACCCTGGGAGTCTGTCTTTTTCTAATAAGTTGTTAGGCAGGAGCATCTTTTTTTGGAGCTGTGTTGTTCCATAAGATAGCAAGAGGGAAGCTATTTTCTGATATAAAGATAGTTTATCTCCCTTGACAGATTTCAAGGCGGTTTTAAAACTCTTAACAATATGCTGGGTTTTCCCCATTATAGTTCTGATGGGGAAGGAGTGATAAGACATGTCAGTGTTATTAGCCTGAAAATGCTGCAGAATTCTCAAGATGTAACCCAAAGCCTATTAAAATTCTCCTTGTAACCCAGGGATCACTAAAATAAAGTCCACTGTCTTCATGAAGCTGAGGCTGTACATCCACCATCACTTCTGACTGCACTGTGTGCCTACCCTCAGCACACCTTCACCCAAGACACTGGATGAGCTCTTGGCCCCTGATAAGAAGCATGAAGCCTGGATGCTGGCGTGAAGACAAATGATACCAGACTCTCACCATCTCCAGCTGACTCTTCCCTGGGCCTGACCCTTGGCAGCCAGCCAGCACTCCCACAGTAGCTTTCACACAAATCACACCTAAATGGTTCTATTAATGTACTGGAAGCGATGGCAATTCTTTCTCTAAAGTAGTCTTAGGTATATATCTGAAGGGAGGTATTCTTCCCTACATTAATAATTCCCCCTTTCAGGGAACACGGGGGCTGTTTCCTGAGGTGGTTCTGGATTTACTCATCCTTCATTTAACAAAGCATTGTCCTTTAACAAGGCAGAGGAAACACCCAGTGGGGAACCAGAGACAGCTGGTTTAGCAGGACAGTGCTTTAGGAAGGCAGCCTCCAGTATAAAGGACATTATCTCTTCAGGTTATATACCTTCTTTTTGCTACAGGCACTTTTACAAAGGCCCAGAGCTAAACAGAATCATAGAATAGTTTGGGTTAGAAGGAACCTTAAAGATCATCTAATTCCAACCTCTCTGCCATAGGCAGGGACACATCCCACTAGATCAGGTTGCTCAGTGCCTTGTCCAGCCTGGCCTTGAACACCTCCAGAGAGGAGGCATCCACAGCCTCTCTGTGCAACCTCTTCCAGTGTCTCACCACATTCTCCGTAAAGAACTTCTTTCTTATATCCAGCCTGAATCTACTCTGTTCCCATTTACATCCATTATTCCTAGTCCTACCATCACATATCCCACTAAAAAGTCCTACCCCAGCCTTTCTGTCAGCCCCCTTCAGGTATCGAGAAGCTACTATGAAGTCCCCCTAAGCCTTCTTTTCTCCAGGCTGAACAACCCCAACTCCTTCAGCCTGTCCTCATAAGGGAGGGGCACTGGAGAGCCAACTCCAATGAACTTTTGTGATGTTTAGCATTTAAGCTATCCCACATTCTTTTCAAAATGGAGAAGGATAGGGAGATTTTGTGTGGAAGGGGATAAAGAGCTTGTGCAGCTCTGGAGCCTTTTCTCCATTCAAAGAAACCCATCAACAAGCTTCTGATCATAAGAAATTGTATGCTTGGAATTGTATAATAAAGGCCTACAGCAGAGTAATGATAGTTTGAATTTCACATCTTCATGTAATTTCATTAGTGGGTTTTACTTAAATTAATGACAGACTCACCAGAATAAGAAATAACTTCTCTCGCCCATCAAAGGACATACAACAGCAAGAGCTGCGGGTTTACTAAACCAGAATACACCAAGATATCCATGTTCATAGCCTCAGCTCTTGCTGGTCTGTATTTGCAATACTCTCTTGTTAAGGCTTTGTTCAGGGAACCCAGTGGTAGTGGAATAAGGGGATTGCACCCAACTCTAAGAACAAGGACAGCCCAGAACAGGAGTGATGCCTCCCCAGGCCCTTTGCTTCAAAGTGAAAATGCACCATGGATGGATTCCTTGCACTAGGGAAGGACATGCCTAGGGAAAAAGCTTCTGGCTTGACTCATGAGAAAAATCATAGAATGGTTTGGGTTGGAAGGGACCTTCAAGATCATCCAGTTCCAACTCCCCTGCCATGGGCAGGGACACCTCCCACTGGATCAGGTTGCTCAGTGCCTTGTCCAGCCTGGCCTTAAACAACTCCAGAGAGGGAGCATTCACAGTCTCTCTGGGCAACCTGTTCCAGTGTCTCACCACTCTCACAGGAAAGAACTTCTTTCTTATATCCAGCCTAAATCTCCCCTCTTCCAACTTGCATCAATTGCTCCTAGTCCTGACATCCTGGACCCTATTCAAAAGTCCTACCCCAGCCTTTCTGTCAGCCCCCTTCAGGTATTGAGAAGCTACTATGAGGTTCCCCCTGAGCCTTCTCTTCTCCAGGCTGAACAACCCCAACTCCTTCAGCCTGTCCTCATAAGGGAGGAGCACTGGAGAGCCAACTCCAATGAACTTACGTGATGTTTAGCATTTAAGCTATCCTGCATCCTTTTCCAAATAGAAAAGGATAGGGAGGTTTTTTGTGGAAGGGGATAAAGTGAAGCAAACCGAAATCCGTTTCTGACAAGGTGCTAAACAGTGCCTGACTTAAAAAGCCAAAAAATTGCCTTCTGACTGGAACAGAAGCAAAATGAAAGACAAGGTAAAACTTCAATACTGGCAAGGTCTGATAGCAAGTATGCTCACAGCTCATGCACACAGCTGGGGGAAGAAGCAGAAGCAATAACGGATCTGGAGACAGGAGAATCAATGGTCTAACAAAATCACTTACTCTGCCTTGATTAGCATAAGTAGGACAGAAAGCTCTGAAGGTTAATAGTGCTATTCAGCTGGAAAAAGAAATAAGTTTCAAAAGAAATGGAAGAATTTTCAAATAGATGTCAGAGGTACATTAGGGGTTTGCAGCATGTCACCTGGCTACCTGCAGACATGTAAAACCTGATGAAGGTTTCTTTTACTACTACAAAGTATTATGTTGACTCTGACATGAGCTTAAGCAATGGCTCAGGTTATCCTGATTTTCTAACCTTGAGGTTAATTGACAATTGTGACTGAGAAAGTCTCTACTAATTGATAAGCTTGATTAGACTTAAAATTGTTTGCACTAAACTTCCATATTTGGACCAAAAAAGAGAGTCTTCCCAGAATCATAATATACAATCAAGAGAAGTTAAATGACCTTTTTGCAACATTTTGATTGCTCTGCATTACAAGCTGAATTGGATCATTCATTTCTCATATCCTTTGCTGTTCCCAAGGTAAAAGAACACCATATATTTAGCACTTTGTAACACAGAAAACCATCATTTTTGCATTGTATTCAGTTAGCAAGATTAATTAGAAAGAAAATCTCCAATCTGTTCCTACCTCAAAAGTAATCTGAGCAGATTTGTACAGATAAGGCTAGTAGAAAGGAAAATGCTCTGGGCAGTGATTTCCAGACACAGTTGCCATGGCCGTGGGTTGGTATAAATTTCACTGTTTGTTTTCACTTGCTCTTGTGTTTGTTCTTTCTGGAAGGACACCTACCTGTCCCATAACTCCAAGCATGAGCTGGCACTGATCTCAACTGAAGCTTTTGAGTTCAGGCAGCATCAAAATGCTAACAAACCCAGAGTATGTTGAAAATCATCCAGCTATCTTGTTTTGCATTAATATTCAGTAAATGAAAAAAATGGAGAATAAGCATAGATCTTGGGCTGTTTCCTCTATACATTATTCAGACTGGCAAGGCCATACTGTCTTGGCTGGGCTAAACATTTAATTACAGATTCATTTTCTTTTTTGGTTTCCCTGATGACATTTAATCCTTTCAGCTGTTATAAATTACTCTGGAGCTGGGTGCTCTTTAACCAAAGCACAAGTTTTTTTCATAACCTCTTTTTTATTGGAACATTTGGGGATCCTGATTTTTTTTTTAATCAAAGCTCTGGGTCAAATTGACTGGCTGGCATAAACAGACCTGACTGCATTGACAACTGTGGAGTTATGTTCATTGAATATGCTGCCTTCATTTTTCACCTCGGAGAAATCAAAAGAATGGCTCTTTTCTTGCCAATCCTCTTCATGCACTTTTTTACCAGAAAGCAGATTAGATTTTCCCCACTTCTCTCCCCCGGCAACCCTTACCCACCAGAACTAGCTTTTATATTCCCACGCTCTGTCATCTCCACTTGTGAAAAGTACCAAAAGTAAATATTTCACTCTTCTACTCTCTTTTATTTTTTTTCCATGAGAACAGCTGAAATCCAGCCAGACTGTACAATTGTGTTATCCTCATCCAAGGATACAGACATCTATCATTTACTGACTCTTAAATTCGAACAAGTTATGCAGAGCTCTGTGCAGCATTCCTTTATTCAGTCAGGTCAGTGAACTGGAAATGACAACAGCAGCACGATAAATTTTGGGCTCTTTCAAGATGCTGACTTTGAATGTATATTCCCAGCTACAATGCAGGGCCCTGTCTCTTAACCACTTTCTCCTCAGCTATCAGGGTCACATTCAGATACTCAATACAGACATGGTATTGAGTGACTGAATCTGAACTTGGTCATGCTCAGCAGACCTGATCTAATGGCGATGGAGTTAAGAGAAAGACTCACAGTCATTTCAGATCAGGTTCACATGAAAAACAGTAGCCAAATCCATCCCAAGGCATTTACCTAGATCACTGTGCTATGAGCTCACCCCATTTCTCCTATATTCCATTGATTTTGGCACTAAGTACAGAGGGACAGACCTCAGGTGTCACACTCCCTGCCAAGCACATCAACTGCCTCCAACTCCTGCCCATACAACTGAAACCCTTGTTGACCAGATTGTGAGACAAGCAGAAGCTGCTCTCAGAAGGCAAGGGGACATGGAGCAAGCCACAACCAAACCCCATGTCCTGGAGTGGATCACAAATCACAATTGATTGACTCACATCTGCCCTACAGGTCATGAAGAAGTGCAAAGGCCACTAAACTGTCCATAGAAGAGCTGAACATCAACACTTGGGCTGAGAAACCCATGCAAGGGGTTGTGGATTGCAAAGGGGAAATTCCTGTTCTGACTTCCAGTCACCTTCCACTAAGATCTACATTCAGCAGGGACAAAGGCATAACCAGAAAGTATTTGCTCAGTGGCTTTATCTGATGTCCTGTTAAGAACTTATCTGAACCCTATGGGAAGGGCATGCTCCACCCAGAAGTACACAACACTGGTGTGATGGTCCCTCTGGGAAACCAAGGGAGGACTCCCTCAATACCAAACTGCTTGGAATACCCCAGACATCTCCTGGTTCCTGCCAAGTGTGTCGTGCTCAGTTCTCTGCTTATACCTTGTCTGTTTCTAAGCCACAGCAGCCAGGAGCATGGCAGCATCTGGCTTTCCATATGGTTCAGAGAGACAAATGACACCATCCAGGCTTTCAAGGAAAGGAATTCATTCCATAGAAATTCCTTTCACGCTGTCTGTACAACTGCTTGTCCATCTGACCATCAGATTCCTACTTCTAGGAACTTAATTTTCCTCCAGACTGACAGAAGGCTTGGAGATAATTAAATACTGAGAAATCCTGGGAAAGAAAAATTTAAAAATCTAAAAAAATGCTGGGAATAGGGAAGAGAAGGAGCCAAATTAGTGCCTGGGCTGTCATGTGAGCTGAGAAAATGCCTGCTCTGCATGGAAAGCAGACTCCTCTGCATGGGCACATGCAAACTGCCAACCAACATGCCACAGCGAGTGCCCACTCCCGACTGCCAAGTAGTTAAAGTGCAGGGAGAAAGGGGAGAGGAACACAGAGGCTGTGTGGGAAAAGCTAATATTATGAAGGGAAAGGCAGGGGTCAGGAAAATAGGATACAAATTCAGTGGCTCATTAGTTCTGCTGCTTATGGAATAACTGCCTGGTATCACCTTCATTGCTGGCTGCTGAAACAGAAATGTTTAGCTCAAAATGTCACAAACATCTTTCTAATACACTTCCCAAGAAAAGAATCTTTTTAGCAAGCAACAAGGCAGCAAAAGAGCCACAAAAAACTCAGGTACAACCTCCCTTGCCAACAGCTGTGAAAATACACAATATCAGGGACCAAACAAACAATGTCTAGGGTCTAAGCCTGATTTCAGAGACCTCTGTGGGAAAATATTTAATAGCCTCCAACTGCAGCCTCCAGTCACCATTTCTCATGGCCTCAAATTCTGAGCTGACCAGCAAGACTCTTCCTGCCCCAAAGAGTGGGGCATCTTGACATTGGAGGAGCCTGTGCTGGGTGTCACGAGTTTGGAAATAACCCTTGCACATAACTTTCAGTGGCATCTCCTTCAGTCTTATCCTTTCCACTGGAGCCTTTCCTGTGATCCAGGCAGGCACAGAGTTCACCTAGTATGTGCCTCAATCACACCAGCATCAGTAAAGCATCTGGAAACCAGACATAAAATTCCTTTCACAGTCTGCAGCCTCTCACTGTACCCCAGATTCCAGTAGAAGCTCCCCAGCATCCACGCTGGCCACCTTCCTGCATTGATCAGTCTCAGAAGTATACAAGATGTATTCTGTGGTGTTCCCAAAGGTTATCAAAACACAAACACATTTGTGAATTTACACAGGCTACAAAGTCAGAGATGCCCAATGAGCTCTGGAGACCAAAATCAATCTTCGGAACAAACCCTTTGAGCATAGGTAGCTTTCACAGAAACAGGCAGGGCAACAGCCTCCTGAGTGCCAACGGAAATTCCCATTTCTCCAAGATGGAATCCCACTGTGCCACTTGTCAGGCTCTGGCACCCGAGAATTCATGGCAGCAACAGGATTTATCTGCCCTCTTTTCAGTATGGGGAGCTATGGGATGCAGAGCCTGCTCATCCAAGATCTAAGGAAGACAGCAACTCATGCAAGATCTCAGTCTATGTCCACAGAGCCACCACACTCCTGAGATGAGGAACTAAACCACATGCATAAGACAAACAAGAGGAGATAAGAGGGAATGGAAACACAGTGCCCTCTAAATCACAGTAACTACTGACAAGTTGCTTGGAGTCTACCTTTCTGGGTTTCTCCTACTCTGACATCCATCCTTAATGCCACAAAGGAAGATAAACAAACTTCACACAAAATGAGGCACAGCACAGGCAGGTGTTACGCCAGCATCTTCCACTGGCTCCCAACAGCACACGCTTATGTAAGGTGGGGAACAAATCCTGCTGCTCTGCTCTGACACTCCTTCTAGCCCTGCTGGTAGAAACCAGTTCTGCTATTTTTGGCTAATCACTGGCCTGCTCAACACAGCAGACTGCACACCACAGTCCAACCCGGCATACGGGTTTACTGGTTGAGGAGCCCATGAGATGCAATGGACTTATAAGCCACTCACCACCCTGGTGGAAAAGAGAAAGCAGTGAATCAACCAACCCCTGTGTGTTTGCCAGGTCTTCCCTGTCACATCCCTCTTGACATTTCCATAATCCTGCTGTGCTTGCAATTAAGAATTTAAACAAAACGCCTGCTGCTTCCCTCCTCCTTCATAACACAGAGTAACAAAACTCCACAGGCACCAACTCCTGCTGAAATGAAATGATAAAAATGAGCATCCGAGGTCAGAGGCTTTTTCACAGCTGCTGAGAGATATGAGAGATAAAAGGACAGGAGTGTCAGAATTTCCTCCTCGGGATGTGAAAGTGTAGCACGCAGCTCGATTACATATTTATTTATGGAGAGATACACTGATAGCATCTGTCAAACCTTATTGCAGAACTAGGATCTGTGCTAGTCAAGTCATGCTCAGCCCTGTGAATTGACTCACTGGTTCCAGCAGTAATCACCATCAAGGCAGGGGTAGGTGGGTTTCAAAGGTCAGATGAACCAATCCTGGTGGAAGCCAGTGGCACAGCAGAAGCTTCTCCTGCCCGCAGGGCTGTTACACCTTCCATTCAGAGAGAGCCTGCAGCCACAGGCAACCCAGCTTTCAGCTGGGTTACTCTAATACTTATTATTTTCCACTGAAGTTGATCACAAAGGTGGGAGAGGATGCAGCACAGCGTTTGAATTTTCACCACAAAGTGAGAGATGTCCTTCAACCCAATGTGGTACATAGGCACTTGGTACTCTTGGAGAGAGTCTCCCTCCTAGCTACAGCAGCTTGTGAAAGGCTCATGGAATAAAACAGGACTTTCTAGGTCTGATAGAAACTGGCAGATATGCCACAGAATGATACATCAGCAGGACCAGGTGCCAAACCCAACCACAGACCTAATGTTTTACGCTACTCCAGAATATTCCATGCAAGAAAACTTGTACTGCACATGAACCAGATCTCTAATTACCCTCCCAAAAATGCTCACCTTTCTAAGCGGTCTAGGCCTAACTACAATATTTCAGTAGCCCTGACCTCTCCTTCTGATGCATAGTTTCTGGTAACAATGAATAATACTGGCACTACCTGTTTGTGATCCTCTAATGTGTGCCTTGAAAACGCCTCATCATCTCCCCTAGTTCTCTGACTGACTAATGTAACTAAGCCACGTGTACATCTTGCCAATTTAATTCCATATTGATAAATGTCTTAACTTCAAATAATGAATAGGGAGAGCCAGTGATAATAATTGCTCATTATTTTCCCATTATTTTTGCTTTGGTGATATGTAAATTAACCAAGGATCTTTGCAGTTCTCTATTTTGACAATTCAATGGCATTAGCCATTTCAGCAGTTGCTTTAACAAGTATAATTTGCTAGGTTTATTTCCAAGAAATTATGCCACTAGCAATTTATCTATTTACTCACAATTCCTTTGGCACTCAGTCTGCAAGTGTCTGCCCGTACACCCCATAGCAGAGGCTCATGACTTTCCCAGTTCCTATCATGTAGACATTATTCAACAGAATACAAAAGAATAATAATTAAAAAGAAATCCAAAAATCTCAGCCCTAAAATAAAAAGATGTAGCAAAAATCTTTGAACAGGTTCTTTTGATGAGGATTAAACTAGAAAAAACAAATCCCATGTCTTTACTTAATTATTCCTTATCCAATTAATTGACTGCAATATCCATTTGGAGAAGCTGTCAGAGTGAGATGAACGCATCTATTATTCATGTATTTATCTGTTTTCTAGAGTTAGCTGATGCCCATTCTGCATTCCTGGAGCTCTGTGTATCAGCCATTCAGCTGAGCTCAGCAACAGACAGCTTCAGCAAAGGATCAGGCCCATTATACTGTGGTACAGCTGAAGTCCATCATGCTGCTAACAGCAGCTATGGTACAACCCTAAGGGTCACTCATCACACAACTACACGGTGAAGATACTTGAAAAAACAGAATTCCACAAGTCGACATTGATTAGGGCAGGTTTAAATTACATATTAGCAAAGAGTTTCACCATGAGGGTGGTGAGACACTGGCACAGGTTGCCCAGAGAGGTGGTGGAGACACCATCCTGGAGGTAGTCAAGGCCAGGCTTGATGAGGCTTTGAGAAATCTGATCCAGTGCAGGATGCCCCTGCTCACTGAAGGAGGTTGGACTAGATGCCCTATGAAGATCCCTTCCAACTCTGACTCTAAGATATTGCTTTATACTTTACATCGGGAATACTCAGTGCTGATCCAAAGGGTGGGAGAAGAAACAGAAATGCCTCAGGATGAGCAAACAGTAATTAAAGTGTTGTGCTGTCAGAATGCTCAAACAAGACAGCACACCTTCTTGCATGACAAATTACTGTTTCTGGAGCTAACCTGGACTGATCATTCCACTCCAGCTGTTTCACCTGTATGCTGACCACTAATCTGCTTCTGTTGGAATCTGAGAAGTGAAATATCCCTTAGTGCTGAGACAGACGGATCTTCCTGAACTTATTCACAACCAAACCAGGGACAAGCCCTCAACATTGCCCTCAGCAGGGGCCAGGGAGTGCTGTCAACCAGGCATTTTGAACCAAGAGGTCACAAATCCAATCACTTTGCCCTACCCAACTGCCACTACAGGAGAAGTCAAAGCAAACAATACATTTTTTTTGTTTGATTGATTTACACATTGAAGTTGCGGGTGAGAAGACGAGAGCAAAGGGAAACCTATTCTGGCTTGACTACAATATCTGCTTCAAGAAAATTGAAAAAGTCTTTTTGGACTGCTTCTGAACTTCTCAAAAATAAAGTTAAAGAAAGGTCTGAAATGAAAAGTCAGCTCAACAGAAAAGTAGCAAGAAGAAAGTGTATGAAAAATATCAGCAGAAAGCACTGCTATTTTTCTCCCCAAGGCTTTTTATTCTAGAACAATCTAGTCAAATCACTGATGAGTCATGATTAGCATCAGCATTGGTAAACGTTAATTTTGTGCAAAATCAAACATAATGCATTAGAACGTCTCCAAGGGCAGTTCTCAGGAGGAGGGTCTAGCTCCAAACTCAGTTTCCTTTAAGGACTTCAAATTGGAAGTGCCATGACTTCGCAGAAAGCTACTCTCCTCTCTTTGGCAGATCTCAGGCAGATCATGGAGAAAAGAGGAACATGAACAATGAAGATTCATAGGTTTGCCTGTCCCACTTTCCCTTCCATAGGATATTCTTCAGAGATGCAATGACCCAAGTGGCACAGAAGCAGTTACGGAGCAGCACTGCCCTTCTATCACAGGAGAATAGCATCAGCTCCTGAAAAGCCTTAGATAATGGACTTTCAAATGAAGCTCACGGTGACTGCAAGTGTTTCTGCAGATTTATGGATCCAGAAGTGTGACTTCAGCTACTTTGCCCAGCCATCACACTTGGATATCAGCAAGTATCACACATCTGCATGGTTTGCATTCCTGTCTCTCAGGAAGCCCTGCATTATTTTATTCAATTTCTGGACCACTGGCAGGACACTACAAGAAACTTAATTTCTCTAATTACATCCACCATATTCTTCATATCAGGATGGTATAAAACTAGCCCATGCATTCTCTGTAACTCTCAAGCAACTGATTTGCACATATCACTGCTGTTTCATGGTGTGAATCATTGCTTCAAGTAGATGTTGCACCACAAACAGCATTTCTACAGCTTGTGGAAAGGGCTAATTCTGTGTGAGCAACAGTATCTTATCTTGGATGCACCCCATCAGAACTGCAATCAACTTTATTTAGTGGATTAGCCCAAATATTGACATGATCACCTCAGATTTGCAATAGTTCTAGACTTCAAAGAGTTGTCTCTTTGAAAACAAGGTAACAAGTAGTAGCACAAAAAGAAACAACCTCTAGTTGCACTAAGGAAGGTTTAGGATGGATATCTGGAAAGATTCTTCACTGAGAAGGTTATCAAACATTGGAATAGGCTGCCCAGGAAAGGGGATGAGTCACCATCCCTAATGGTATTTAAAAGACAGCTAGACTGGAGGGTTATCGGTGGACTTAGGAGTGCTAGGTTAACTCTTGGATCTTCGAGGTTTTTTCCAGCCAAAATATTCAGTGATTTTATAAGGTAACATAGATCCTCAGAAGGTAAAACCTCAGCGCCCTTGCAGCTGGTGTCTCATTACCATGTATCAGTCCAGGCATTTAAGTGCAGGAGCTGGGTTCCAGCTGAGACCCTCCTGCAGAAGGCAGGAGCTCCTCTAACTCATCTTCCCTTTTTATTTAGTGGTGGCAGCCTGCCAAAGGAATGGGTCAGATGATATCACTCCCTGGGTGACACATCACCAGCTGGAGCACACATGGTTATGTGCCCAATCTCAACCTGAGTTGAGCCAAAAAAACCCTGCAGCATGCTACTCTTGTGAAGCTCCCTCAGGTCTTCAACAGAAACAGCACACCTGCTAATATGAGCCCAGCTACTGGACAATGTTTGCAGCATTCAGCTCCCACCAGCTTTCAAAACTCAATACATCTACAGATAGGGCCTCCCTACCTGGAGTGCAATCCCCCTGAGAAGTGCAGAGGTGGTTTTCTGCGTGACAGCTTGAACAACTCGAGAGCTGCAGCAAGCAACATACAATGACTGCAGAGAAATGATCAAAGTGGCACTTGCAGGTGAACTACTGGGGTCACACCACATAGTGTACAGACATGTCTAACTGCCAGCACCAGGAGCTGTGGGAAGCAATACCTCTCTCAGCCAGAAAGTTCATGTACTAAGTACTCAAACCCCCAGAGCTCCGAGGTCTGTGTCTCTGCCTAGAATAACAATGCACTGGTGCCTTTGCTTACTGGTATGATGGAATAACAGCTCTCTGCTATCACAGCAAAGCACAGAAGGAACAGGAGAAGGGGAAAAAAAGCCACCACACACCCAAAAGCACAAAAAACCTTAAACTGATCAATAGAGGCCTCAGACAAACCCAGCCAGAGTAATCAGTTGCTGCACATAAATGTTGAGTTCTTGCCTGTATCAGCTAACATGCAACGCAGAGAGAGACTGTTTTGTTTTCCCTTCCTCCAACCATTCAAATACCTCTTAAGGAGAAGAAAAGGGAGGGGAAAATGAAGAGCATCCCCTCATCTCGGCTGTTAGATGGCAATCCTTACACACTCTGCTTAGTTTTCTGTTTTACCACTGAGCTGGTTTTGTGAGGAGTGGAATTATACGCAGGAATCAAGGAACGCTGCTGCAGCACTTTCAGCTGCCCCAGGGAAAGATTGTTGCTGCCACCTGCAGTCTAACCTTCGGAGACAGCTTGATTCTTTGAACACCTGGGTCAAGCAGGTGGGATGTACCAGGCTAACGGGGTGTCGTCTCTGCAGAAGAGGGGCTTGGAAAGGTTTCCAGGTATCCAGGATCCTGCTGGTCCCACGGCATATACCATCTTTTGATGCTAAATGATGTAAAACGCTTTGCCAGCTCTGTATGACCCTCCAAGCTGACAGAAATTCAAGCAAATATGTTATTTATAAATGGATAACAAAATTAATCAAAGGGAACAATGAGGTAGCAGATATCCCCAGTCTGGAAGGGGTATTGGCTTTATTCTGATACCACAGAAAAACAAATACCATAGTGTCAGCATGGGAATCTAAGAGATCCAACAGCCTGCAGGCAAGATTTTTTCCAGTAGGGAACATCAGGGTAACACCTAGGGCTGTGCAAACAGGGTGATTTGAATCTGAGAAGACATGCGCAATTAATACTCAAGCACAAACTGCATACATGGCAATCCTCCCAAAGCCAGAGGTAACGTGAAGCATCTACTACTCTATAAAAAAAGAACCTAATCTCCAAGTACTCAAGATGTTCACATTCTGTAGAGGCACAAAGCCAGAACATGGAAAATAGTTACTTTCTTTGTGAAACAGAGCCTAATCCCGTTTTACTAATAAAATCACAAGTCCCTTCAGTAGGAAACAGAGCTTAGAGACAAAGAAACAGTTCTGCCTTAAAAAAAAAGTAAACAAAAACCAACACCACCCCCACACCTCTCTATTAAGAGCCTGCAGACCACAGACACACCCAACCATAAACCTCAGATCTCCACAAGCTGAAAACAAAACATGTAAGAAAACAGGAAAGGAAAAGCCATTCACAGGCAGACTGTTTCTGACCCTTTAGCTCCAACCTGGCCAAGAGATACCTCCTTGGCCCTTAAACAAGGGCTACTGTGTCAAAAAAGAAACAGTCACGGTAACACAGGCTATTTGTGAATTAACTTGACTAACAGTAAGTTAAATGCCTGTAAAAATCCCCCCAGGATACTCTATGTAAATCAACGCCTAATTTAACACTGAACGAGACACACACCAAATTATTATTACTCAAAAAATACTTATGAATCATATAGCCCCTACAAGAGTTAATAAGGGAAATCACACCCCCTTGCTCTAGACACAAAATAAAATGAATCCTAATGTGTTGGATTCATATTTCAGCATTATTTTGGTGCTAAATGTCTACCAATTTTGATACAAATCCATCACCCAAATAAAATCTGAGTCTGAATCTGAGAGGCTAAGCACAAAATTATACTGCAAGGGAACATTTCAAATCCATGTCTAAAATGAGTTGTTTGACAAAGTATAATACTGCTGTAATCCCTCCTTCATGCACCTATTTGCTCCTCTAACCTTATATATGCCCAAAAGTTTTTTTTTCCCCTGTAAGTTATATTAAAAGGAAGGATGCTCCCCCATGTTCTGCCATGAGGAGGACAGGTTTTTACCATTAAATACTACCCCACTGCTCTCTGCTCAGACAGAAGTCAGTACTCAGGTTCGTTGACTAGTTCCACAAATTTAACATACATGCAAGTTGTTCAGCCCAGCTCCGCAAATTTGGGAAAAAAAAAAAATTAACAGTCTTAATTTATTTCTGCATACAAAACCCCTTTTTAGAAGACATCTTATGTTCTTCCTAACACTTAAGAGATGCAAAGATCTCCTAATCTTTGAAAGGAAGTGTCTTCCAATCTTCCATATAACTCATGTATGAAAATAAATCCATGTAAAACAGAAGCTCATGCTTTGAATGTTAACATATTGTAGTATCAATTATGATATTTATCACACAGCAAATTAGAAGTTAGCAACCATTTATAGTACAATTCCAGTAAACATTATTGCCTTTCCCAGCATATATACTCACCCATACAATTAATCACAGAAAAAACTCTTCTTCACAGAAGCAGTATGTTTTATAAAGAATGATTCCCCTCCACCCAAGAGGGGCCGATGCTCAAGAGAAACAGGTGGAAAAACCCACTCTTGTTTCCTTACTGCTATGTGGATGCTGCTTGTTCCAAGGAGAAACGGGAGAATGCTCCTCTCTTGTTTTCATATAACAGTGATGGCTGGAAAGGACCTTGAAGACCACCCACTTTGACCCACAGCCTTGGGAAAGAACATCTCCAACCAGACCAGGTTGCTTCAAGCCCCATCCAACCTAAACTGGACCAAGGGCTCAAGCCCCTCAGAGTGAAAAATGTTGAGGTCTGCAGGGGTTGCTTTGGCTGAAGTCAGCAAGATGTGCCAAAAGGAGGCCTGCACAAGTGGTGGCCAAGAAGAAATGCACCTAGGCATCCCCTCTTCCCAGGGGCCATCACAGCTCTCTGGTCACCACATAATCAATCCAATTTACAACCGTTGTTTCT
>VZTY01018604.1:8549-44592 GCA_013400935.1 Turnix velox
TTGGAGGTAGATGATCTTTAAGGTCCCTTCCAACCCTAACTATTCTATGATTCTATGATTCTATGATTCTATAATAAAGGGAATACAGAGCTTTATTCTTATCTGGAATTTGGAGGTTGAAAATAATGAGAACATGAGTTTTGATAGAAAATAAGACTAAGCCGTTTCTCAGTTCTGCAGGGTATGTTAAGTATGTCTGTAGAATCATAGAACCATAGAATAGTTTGGGTTGGAAGAGACCTTAAAGATCATCTAGTTCCAATCTCCCTGTCATAAGCAGGGACACCTACCACTAGACAAGGTTGCTCAGTGCCCAGTCCAGCCTGGCCTTATGCAGTCTTGATCCTCACTGAAAAAAAACCCTGGGAGTTCTATTTACTTGTTTTTATTCTGCTTGCTTCGTTTTGTGATCCTTTGGATGAGTAGAATTCATCCACCTGCATTGTAAAATTGTTCATGCCTCATGCAAAATATAATGAAGTTCTCTTAGTCCTTAGGTAATATTTGTCAGATTGAAGAGGTAGGTGTTAGCTTTTCTGAAAGTAGATTTATCTACCAGCCACCTAATGTTTTCCCATTCTAATGAGGAAGTGCCATTATAGAATACTGTCATTTTTTAGCAAGTGCAATAACATAATGCTGTGTAATTTGGTTCCTACAGACTAGATTGTACTAACAGTGCTTAATTTCACATATACTATTCAAAATAAGGTGTAAATGTTCCTGCAGGTATCAGATCACTATGTACTCAGTGATCATAGAATAGTTTGGGTTGGAAGGGACCTCAAAGATCGAGTTCCAACCCCCCTGGCCATAGGCAGGGACACCTCCTCTGCTCAGGGCCTTGTCCAGCCTGGTCTTGAACACCTCCAGAGAGGGGGCATCCACAACCTCTCTGGGTAACCTGTTCCAGCGCTTCACCACCCTCACTGTAAAGAATTTCTTTCTTATGTAGAGTCTAAATCTACCCCCTTCCAATTTACATCCGTTGTTTCTGGTCCTCCCATCTGATATCATATTAAAAAGTCCTTCCCTTGCCTTTCTGTAGGACCCCCTCAGGTACTGATAAGTTACTATGAGGTGCCCCCTGAGCCTTCTCTTCTCCAGGCTGAAGAACCCCAACTCCTTCAGCCTGTCTTCATAGGGCATTAGCTTCAGCCTTTTGACCATCTTTGTGGCCCTCCTCTGGACCCTCTCCAATAGCTCAATGTCCTTCTTGTGTTGAGGGCTCCAGAACTGGACACAATACTCCAGGTGGGGTCTCACTAGAGCTGAATAGAGGGGCCAAATCACCTCTCTTGACCTGCTGGTCACACTTCACTTGATGCAAGCCAGGATTTAGTTGGCCTTCTTGGCTGCAAGCGCACCCTGCTGTCTCATGTTGAGTTTGTCATCAACTGACACCTCCAAGTCTTTGTCTTCAGAGCTGCACTCAAGCTACTCTCCACACAGCTTGGGATTGCTTCGACCCTAATGCAGGACCTTGCACTTGGCCTTGTTGAACTTCATGAGGTTGGTATGGGCCCACCTCTCAAGCCCTTCAATGTCCCTATGGATGGCATCCCTTCCTTCAGGTGTATCAAGGAGAGCACACAACTTGGTGTTATCTGCAAACTTGCTGAGGGTGCACTCAATCCCTCTGTCCATATCTCCTACAAAGATGTTAAATATCACTGGTCCCAGTACTGATCCTTGAGGAACACCACTTTTCACTGGTTTCCACTAGGACAAGGAGCCATTGACTGCAACTCTTTGAGTGCAACTATTCAACCAGCTCCTTATCCAGCTCCTTATCCATTCTTTTCCAGTTTGGTGACCAGGATGTCATGCGGGACAGTGTCAAATGCCTTGCTCAAGTCCAGGTAGACGATGTCAATTGCCCTTCCTTTGTCCACCGATGATGTGACTCTGTCATAGAAGGCCAACAATTGGTCAGGCATGATTTGACCCTGGTGAAGCCATGTTGGTTACTCCAATCACCTCTGTGTCATCCTCCATGTGTTTTTGCAACACCTTTAGGAGGATCTGCTCCATGACTTTGCCAGGCACAGAGGTGAGACTGACTGGCCTGTAGTTTCCTGGATCTTCTTTCTTTCCCTTTTTAAATATGGGGATTATGTTCCCCTTTGGCCAGAAGGTGGGAACTTCACCAGTCTGCCGTGACCTTTCAAATATGATGGACAGTGGTTTGGCAACTTCATCTGCCAGTTCTCTAAGGACCCGTGGGTGGATCTCATTGGGTCCCATAGACTTGTGCACCTCCAAGTTCCTCAGGTGTTCACAAACCTGCTCTTCACACACAGTGGGTGGATCTTGCTTCCCCCAGTTTATGGCCTTATTTTTTAAGACTTGAGTTGTGGAATCATAAGCCATACCAGTGAAGACTGAGGCAAAGAAGTTATTGAGTAACTCAGCCTTCTCCAAATCCCCTGTGACCAGCTCTCCAGTGTCTTTGGAAAGGGCCCACATCTTCCCTAGCCTTCCTCTTTTCATTTACGTATTTGTAGAAGTTTTTCTTATTTCCCTTTATTTCCCTGGCCAGCTTTAATTACACGCTGTAGCTTTTCTAATATTAATCCTAATCCTACTTAAAATAATATACTAGAATTTTCCAGGAAAGAAACAGAGAAGACATTACATTACTTTACAAAATGATGTGCATCTGCTTCTCAATTGCTGTAAAATAGCACAACAATTTAAATTGGAACAGATCTCAGGAAGGCCATCTGGTTCCACTTCTTATGCAGATCGGAGTCATCTTTGTACCATGCTGCGTGTTGACTTGTTGCAGTAGAGGTTTTACCAGCTCTGTTAATGGAAATCTCTCAGGGCAGCCTTCTTCAGTATTTGATCACTATCCTTACTAAAGATTTTTCTTTTTATCAGTACCTTTACTGGAATTGTTCTCAGATTTTTTGTTGCTACTTGTCCCTTCTCTCTGTACCACTTAGAAGAGTCTGGTTTCATGTAATCACTCTTATTTTCAGATCCTTAAGTTACAAAATTGTGGTAGGATTGTTGAGAAACTCAGAATAATGCTCAGTTCTGTGGAGGAGCGTCTGTAGAATTAGTGAATTGTGCTGGTAAAGCAGACTGAATGAGCATGTGATGAAGATGTATACAATGTGTTGGTGTGTTTTGGGTGATGTGATGAAAATGAATGGGGAATAACAATTGTTCATCATCTCTTCAGAAGCAAGAAGGACCATCCAATAACAATAGTGACAGATGATTCACAGCAAGGAGACAAATGTGTCCTTCAAAAATGTAATGAAGTTGTGTGTCTGGTTTCTGCAGCAGTGAGTTGAAGTAGTTTGTTTACATTCAGAAAGCATCTGAAAGAAATTATGGAAGGAAAATCCTTCCATGTCTGTTACATATCATATGCTACTTTGTCAGATCTTACACTACAGCTCTTCAGAGGACAAAGGTACTCTCTGAAGAATTATAATTTTATATTTTCTTACAGACTGTTAGGCCACTGGAATGGCTTGGGATGTATCTTTGGCCTGGAAAAATATAGCTACTCTGAAAGGTCACATCAGTAAGTGTTGGGTTTGGGCTACTTCCTGCAATTCTGATGGTGGAACATCAGTTTGCATCCAGTGCAATGTTTTATAATATGCATATGTCAATTATTCATATTTGTGCTGCTTGGAAAGGTGTTACTTGTATTTAGACCAGAAAATAACCTTACTAAAAAAATACTTTTGAGTAGCTGTATTGTTTAATTGGTTTCACTTTGTACTTCAGATATTTTCAATCAGCTTTGAATGTTTTAATTTTTAATAACTCTGTTCCAACTTCATGGCTCTGCACAAAGCTGCTCCTAACTGCTCCGAATTCTAGATATCTACAACAGGAAATTAAGAAAATGCACACACTAATTTCTAGGAAAGTGCTGTGGACATAGATGATCTGCTCAACACAAATCAGCTAGGCACTTGTTCATTGTGTGAGTGTCATGTTAATAAATTAAAATGCTGCTGTTGGTTTGGTATAGATAGCGTGTTTCTTTGTCTGGTTTTCTAGATGTGGCCTTTCTGAGGAACCTAGTTCTGTCATGGTTGAGGGGGAAAAATGTCTTTTGAGATATGAAGGCAGCTGTATTTGTGAAGTTAATCTGCATATTTCAGGTACACCAGCAATATTCTACTGTATGTTAAAATTTTTGTATGCATGTACATTTCACTTAGTGTGAGCTAATATCAATAACACAGGCAACTGTTGTGTAGCTAGTGTATCTCCTCATCAATAGGCAGGACTGAGTTACTGCCATACCTTAAGTTTATTGGTTATTTTTGAGGGCAAAACAGCTTTTAGCTTTCACTGCTGAAGTGACTAATGCAGAGGATCATTTTCAGAAAATTATTTTCTCCACAGTTTCACTGAAGAATTCTTTCTTGTGAGTTACTAAACTCTTATTTTTATGCCTATATGGAAAGGCTGTTTATAGCCTGCTAAAAGAAAAAAAAATTCATGTTGTCTCTGTTAGCTAAATTTGATACCTGAAGATGAATGTTATGCTGGCATCTTTTTCATCAGGGAATTTTATCTTCAAACCAGATAGGATGCATTAGTCAGTAGTTGCTCTGGTCAGTACTGTATGGTGTCTTTTTTTTATCTGTGAGTTCACTGAACATATAATTTGCAATAATTATCAGTGTTTCCTTCATTCGAGAATTAATGTTAGAGCTCTTCTACTGTATTGAAATAATTTTAATCAGAATGTCTGAGGACCATTTCTGTAGGCAAATTCAGAAACAGTACTATCACCCTTATCTTTTAGATATCGCATATTATATTCTAATTGATGTCTCCTGTTCTTCTCTGACTGTCTTCTCTTTCAGTTGGAGAGTCCTCTTCATATTTCCTCTGAATTTCCTGTGAAGGCTCTCTAATTTCATTTGCAAGCCCACATTCATCTTCTGTATCCATGCTGATAGTTTGTGCCTGACTCATCAGGCAGTATTTCTGTGAATGAAATTATGTTCAAGTATTGGCCTCTTTATATCATATGTGTACATGTCTGTCTAGTGTTGTTAGTAATATTCAATATATGCTACATTGTCACTTGTGCCACTTGCAGTCAATCTTCCACCTTTTGATCAAAAGAGATACTCCTAGTATTTGCCGATCCCTCAGACGCATTAATTCTGTTTCGTCTTTATCTTAGATTTCTCTCCAACTTCTTTTTCAAAAAATGGTATATTTTTTTCTTTTGTAACATCTAAGATATGACCATATTTCCTGGATTTCTAAACCTGGAAATCTCTTTTAGGCTTTTCTGCAGTCCAATTTAAGAAAAATCTTTTACCCTGTCTGTGCTTTGTCTTGCTCATGTTCATTCAAAATACTGTTGTGAATAAGATTCTTGTGGTCTGTCACTTTGATTGTGTCACACTTCTTGAGTGTATTTTATGATTTTTTCCAGAGACAGTATATATATATATATATATATTCCAGAGACAGTATATAGTAAATAGGAAACTATTGTCCACAAGACACTAACATGACCATAGAAGATCAATTCAAGTGGAAAATCCATTAATATGGACAGGACCTTATGCATGCGGTCCCCCAAAGCAAACATATGGAACACAGAAGCTCAGCTTTCTGCATATTATACAGCAAGAGGGTACTGAGAAAATCCTTGGGCTAAATAGGGAGTGCTTCACAGCTGGCCTGGATCCTGCTTCTCTTTTTGGATTATTACACTTTTTTTTTTTCTCTGCATCCTGTACAGAACAGAAAAATGGAAAGTAAAATTAAGAGTGCCAGAGTGGTTATCTTTTGCCTTTAAAAAGGCTGAGGTGGTTGTTTCAGCTACTAAGAAGGAGAAAGAATACTACAGCAAGAAAAGAGGTCTGAGGTGTATACAAGTGACAGAATTATAACACTGCTGTATCTAAAACCAGTTGCTTGTGAAATATGACAGAGTATTCTAATCAGATGGTCACAAGTAGTGGCTGTCAATAAGTTCCTCAATAAAAAGAAGTATTTATCTTAGTAAACCCTTTTAATGTTAATATTATTTGTTAGTAAAATTACTGGTGCTTATTACTATTTACCAAAAGACTAATGACAAGAAGTCACACGCATAAAGCAGCTGTTTGTATTCTTTATGGATGTTCATCAGACTTGTGTCGGGAGTCGCGGGAGACAAGCCTCATGCTATGATGATCAGCAAATCTCATTTATTGAGAGCATCAGACAAGCTTATATACAGCTATGGTTAACCATGCCCACTAGTCACACTCCGATTGGTCACATGTTACATCATCAATGTCGAGCCCTCCCCTTGCGGTTTCTCTCCTTTCCCCCTCCGGCACAGTTGACCACGAGTTCCTTGTTCACTAGTTCTCAGCACTCCTCCAGGCCTCCAAGGACGTACACGATCGTCAAGGTCAGGCCTCAGGCCTCGATCGATGTTTTTGTCTTGCTCCGAGAACTTGATGGCCGTCGTTAACTCCCTAGCTAGCCTGTGCCCATCCCCCAACAGACTTGCATCATTACAGTATAAGCACCTAAATTTTCAGCAGTTATGCTAGGTGTACCTATCAATGGACAGAAAATTCATTACATATTCTAAGTGCCAGTCTGAGTTCTGAAGGAGATTAATTTGAATTCATTGTAGAGACAAATTTGATATATAAGAAATATTCCTAAAAGGGAAGTATCAGTCAATGCATTTTTTTCCTAGTCCCTTGTCAAAGGTGCCTCAGGAATATTTAATTGTCATCAAAGAGGTAGATTAAGAATGTCATCCAATGATGGTATGTATTTTCTTGATAAGCTGCATTTTATTCTGCGGTAATTGAGCAATTGCATAAATTATTATAGCCAGCAGATTAGTTTTCTTTTTAATTTAATTGTTATAGTATAAAATAAGAGAAGTTTCAATTCATGTTGAATTTAGCTAATATTTATGTAACTAGTTCATTTAAATCAAAAAGATACTGAACCACCTAGCTTATTTTAACTCGGATCTATATTTTATTTTTGGAAAGCAAAACATAATTTTTTAATTAATAGGACTATGCAGATAGATATGTTATAGATTGGAGACATTGCTTTCGGGTCCAATCAGAATTTATTTAATTACAGTAAGGCAAGGCATAAGCAATATACAGTGCTGGGCGGCAAAGGGAGTCTCTTGCTCCGCAAACAACTGCCGCAAGGTCATTAAAGGTTGAGTCCCCTTATATTGCTTTCTACTTCCGTGATCGCATCCTCCGTAGTACTCCGCGGCATTGGAGATTCATTGCTAGGGGGTCGTGGGGGTCGTGAGTCCTCTGCGTTGTCTCAAGTTTCAAGGTTTCCAGGCGCCGCGGTTGTCGTAGGTGAGATAAGCCTTTACAACTCCCCTTCACACTAGGGGGTCTGGATTGCTTCATTCCTTATCTCAGGCCCCTGACGCCTTTGAAGAAGCCCCAGGCCCTGCCTGACACTGCCGGGTGCGAGAAGTCTCCCCCCCCCCTTTTGTTTTAGATAAGTTTTCACAAACCCCTTTTGTAACAAAGATACATCCACTTTTACAAAAGTAACAAAAGAAAGTACATCCATGTCCATTACAATTCCCCCATTTTTTTTTTTCTAATTGCTTTCTTAACTCATTTATTGTGTTGATCACTACAACACTACTTCAGATAGTGATCTTACCGATTTTACCAATCCATCTATTGCTTGTTCAATTTTGCTTAAATCTTCATCCATAGATATTCTTAGAGCCTTAAATTCCTTCTGCTGATTGATTAGCGAAGTGGTACCAGTGCCCCCCATTGTTACAAGCATGGCTAAGGTTAAGGCCGTAAAAGCTTCTCTCTTTTTAAGATGATTTTCCGAGTGTTATGTTGCTCGAGTACATATTCCTTTGGATGATAAGTGATTTTGGGAACTATAGTCACCTGAATTAAAAAAAACCTTTAAGGATAAACACGGAGTGATTCCGGTGCTCTGACACACCCATCGTGCATTTACAGCCGGAAGTAATCAATCTGCCTGTTGTTTCTGTCTTGGGTCTTTCACAGTGATATTACACAGGGGCTGCTTTTCAAGAGGTACTGTACCTACACACAGACCCTGTCCTGTTATTTCGGACAATGTGATACCTTGAGTGTTCTCTTTGGTCTTATTCCAAAAACATTCCCTTGGGTTAATCCCTTTTACCCTTTTGGCTGGTGCTATGATCCCAATAGCTTCATAAAAAGGAGGCCTAATATTGTAGCAAAGCCAGCATTCCTTTGTCGGATTGGAATTAGTGCTGTTTAGAATACCGTAGGTGGCCTGCAGCATTTTCCATAAGGTACTATACTGTGAAACTCCCTTGGGAACTTCTGTTGTCTGATTGTATTCTCCACCCCCCTGTGGGTCATGTGGAGCCAATGTCTTTTTAATAAGAAAATGTCCCCCTCTATCATTGCCAACCTCCCAAAGTCTTGCTCCCCACGTTTTCCCTATTACCCATACAGGGTCATCCAGTCTTTGGACTAAGTCAGGTTTTGAGTACTATGGAATTTACATTGACTTATACTGAACCAGAGATACTTAAGGGCTATTCCATTATTCCAGTTAGAGCCCTCTTGTGAAATTTTAAAGCCAGATGGTGGCTACATGTTGTTACAATAGTTCCAGAAAACAAATGGATCCTGTATCTTTCACTAGTTGGTACTAGTATTGCTATAGAAGAGTGTTAATAAAAGATTATGTACATAGGTATTTTTGAATTTGGGCTTTTTAAAATTTTTATTATATGGTGTCAATCAATACCCTTTTAAAATGGTATTTAAGGAGAACTGAGAATATCTACCTTGTTTTTAGGGTAAAAATATTTATAGGTAACAATTTGTGATACTTAAAATAATTGCACAGTATATTTAGGAAATTAAAGAATTTATTAGTGGTTAGATTGATATGAGCTAATTTCATCCCACTATGTTTGCACTTACTGACTTGTATCAGGAGATACTAGTCCCTATCTTTTATGGAGTTTACATTTCACATTCTCCAAAAATTATTTGCTTATTTTCACTTTAGATACTGTTTTTTATCCTAGGACAAGAAGGACAAAGTCTCAAGATTTGACACTATACGTCATTCCATAGCTGGAATTATCAGATCTCCAAAATCCATGTTGGGCTCATCGTCAGTAAGTCATGTCAATAATGTAGTGTTATATTACATTCTTTTATTTTTGAAGTATGATTTTTTTGTGTGTGGGTGAAGCACCATGCATTTCCATTTACACAGACAACAATTATATTAAATTAATGATAAAAAACCATTGTTTTGATTGATTAGGAGGTATGATAATATCATTACATAATAGTAGAAGGGAAAAGAAAGAAACTAATTTCTTTGTTCTTTACAGCTTCCAGACTTTTGCTATGCTTTTAATTTTTTTTATTTTTTAAAAAAGTCTGATTTACTAGAAATACAGTATATTATTTTGTAATACATCAGATTGTCATGTAAATTTTACCAATTGTTTCAATAAATATATTCCTTACTTTGTTAAGTCTGTTATCAAGGCACCAGTATATTATGATTACTACTACTATTACCATTCCTATTTCTCTTTCTTCCTCAAGCAGTTAAGAAATATACCTCTTGGATCAATCTTCACTGAAAATGTTTGTTGAGTATCTCTTACTTCCAGTTTGCTTGTGTTTTGGACTCCTTATGGTTCAAGACACTTGTTCATTTTCCCTTGTATTACATGCATTTGCTTGCATGTAGAAGCTTGCAAGACTACTTAGCATGCTTGAGAACCTGTTTAGTGAGGTGTGATTTTACTTGAAAATCTCCTTTCTGTGTTCCCTGAAGTGGAACACACAACCACCAGAGTCCTCCCAGCAGTAAACCAAAAACAACCAGCACCCAAAAAATCCTAACAAAAAAACCAAAAAAACCCATCCAAAACAAACAAAAAATTGGGCAGAATTTAAAAAACTTTTTAGAACTGCCTTCCTTGGGTCAAACACTTGCTCAAGCTGTCATTTTTATGCTGCAGGATTGCATCTAAGGAAGGATTCAGTAAACTTTATTTAAAATAAGTTATATTTAATATGCTTAGAAGAGATTAAAATTGCAGATAGAAATACATATATTTATATGTATTTTTACACTTTCATGTATGTGTATATTCATGTGTATACATAGATAAAATCAGGACAAAAAGGCTTTTGCTTTGAAAGAAGTTGCATGAGATATCTGAAAAATAATAGGAAAAGCCCTGAAAAAATATTTTTAAAACTCCCTCCATATTAACATGAACTTTGGTTTATAAAAGTTATATTTGATGTACAAATGTAATTTTAGAGTAAAAACATATTAAAATGTATATTACAATTTTTATGTAGATGAGACAAGGCCTTTAGCTTTTTCTATTTGTATGTGTTACACAAGCTGTTATGATTTTTTTTTTTTAAATTAGAATGCTAGCTGAAACTGCTTCCAAGAAAAATTTGAAGAGAGGAGGATCAACATAAAAGATTAAAGTAAAATAATGGGAAATCAATGCAAAGTTTTTTGTTGGTTTTAATTGAAGTGTCATTTTGAATAACCCATGGGCCTCATTTTTATTTTCATTAAAATCTATATCACTTTTAATTCCATGGAAGCTGATATAAACCTAGATGTAGATATATGGTAGATGGTTGCTGGACCCTTGGATTATAAGTGGAATTGAGTGATTTGAGACAGAAAGTAAAACTTGAGTAACAACTCTTGATGACCTACCACCTAAATGAGCATCAGAGTATATAAATCAATTAGTTTTGCTTTGCATTTTGTTTTTGGAATTTCTTGTGTGTTAGAAAACCCAACCATGCATATGCTGCTAAAATTTGGTTCACAGATTAGTACTTAGCTTTTAGTGTGGTTAGCTGATCAGCTTTGTCATTCTGACAGTTATATGATGGTGCTTATTGCTAAATGTATAAACTGGTACTTAAAGCTTATTATGCATCAAAAAATATAAGAAGTTATTATTGAAGGTGCATTACAAAATAATATTAACATACATAAAATAATTTGCCAATTTTTAAAATAGACCAATACAAAAAATTATTTCAAAACAGAGTAGGAAAAAGACTAGAACAGATCTTCAAAGAGTATAGCCCAAAAACATGACATTAGCAACCTGTTTTTGTATCAGGTATTTTAAGTATGTTGAAACATTAAAAATGGAGCCATGTCTTCATTTAGTTATATTACTATTCTGAAAGTACCATCCCATATTTAATTGATGAGTGAATTTAGATTTAGTGTATTAATAGAGAAAACAAATTTTCATGGTGTCATCTGAAAAAAATTCTAGAGAACCATCTACCTGCAAAATCATCCAGGATTTGACTGTTACGCATGTGTTGTCACTGTAATGATTTACATGTTCTCAGAATGAGGTGATAAAAGGTAATATGAGAAAAAAATACGTAGTTGTCAGAGAAAAGAACAAGGTTAGGGATTCAGATAACTACTCTTGCAAAAATGCATGCCAAATTTCCATAATATTAATAGACAAAAGGAGAAAGAAAACAAGAGGAGGGACAAATTTCACATATCTATAATGCAGTGCTATGAACAAACTGAATGGAGAGTCTGAATTAATTGCATCATGACTGTCAACTTCTGCCCTTTTGCCTATTTTTTTGCCCCTATGGCAGATAAGCTTGGCACAGAGAACCTCGGCTATTGTTTATAGGATGGCTTTTTTTCTGTATGGATTTAGAATAGAATGAATATTGGTTTCATGTGGTATATTTGATTTTGGAATGAGCCAGGCTCAATGAAGCTCAGGGCAGGATATTCCATAGGGAATTGTCTCAAATCATCAACCTAAATATATTGTTTTACTTTGCCATCTGTGTTTATGCCGCTTGTGTACTATATGAGTGAAAAAATTGTTTTGAAAAATTGTTTTGTTTGCTTATTGATGGAATAACTGAAGTGTGAAAAGCTTGAGATCAGAATGTATGTGAAAAGACAATACCAAGTAAGTTATTAGTTTAGTAAAGTATCAATCACTTCTATCAAGGGAAGCACACACAAAAGTGTGATGAACTATATAAAAGTACACATCTTCCTATCCCCCTCCCTCATTAAAGACACACGAAATAGCCCATAATGAATAATGGCAGTTAACAGAAATCTTGAAAGAAAAATAAAAATAAAAAAAAATGTCTGAAGGTACACATCTTCCTATCCCCCTCCCTCATTAAAGACACACGAAATAGCCCATAATGAATAATGGCAGTTAACAGAAATCTTGAAAGAAAAATAAAAATTAAAAAAAAATGTCTGAATGGGGGAGAGCATAGAAATTTGAAGTATGAGTCATTTCCTTCTGTATGATTTTGTTAATTGATTATTTTTAGCTTCCAGTAAAATTAACAATAAAAATCATAGAAAAATACTTTTATTTAAGCTGTTGAATCAGTGAAGTGTTTTTCTGAATACATATAAATGAGCAAGAAATTTCATCCTCCAGAATACTGAGGCCTAGAATGCAATGTTTTCTTTCAGATATTTAATTTGTCATGTTCATTTGCTTACTGATATTTAAACTCAGTAAACAGATGGGAATTTAATTTTTCTCTTGTATTTAAACTATTTTATTTAAACTATGTAGTTTTAAGTATAAAATGCCAGTACTATGTGATGTAAACTGAGTTGAAGTCAATATGAAAAGGATTCTGTATCTTGTATTCATACTGTCCTTCCTGGCCATTCAGCTACGTTTGCTTTCATAGCCAGTCAGGGTGAATATGGTATCAAACAGAAAATACACCGGAATCAGAAGACTTGCTTATAAAAATAATGTGATTTTAATAGCACCATTACACTAATAATCACTCCTTATTTCATCGTAGAAGCTACTTTGATTGTGATTGTCCTATATCATATGACAAAGTAAAGGTTGTTGTCAATGGAGGCAATCAGCAGATGATGCCTTCTGGAATTTTGCATTGTTTCCTTCTAAACTAATAACTATTAGTTTAACCAAATTTTACAAGGGCTGAAGATTGATATTGGTATCATAGACAATGCATAGACATGACTGCAATGCTCTGTGGTTCTTCCATAGGCTTACTCTCTTGCTTTCAATATGTTTCATTCTGAGATGTAATCGTGGTAGAACAGACTCAGACTTGATCCAGTTCAAACAGATGTAGATGTAATTATCTAGTGCCTTCCTCTTTAGTAAGCTATTAAAAATGTAGCCTGTCAAATTATTTTTTTGTTTAACCTTTCTTTGTGAAGACTGGGAACTAGTTTATTGACTCTGAACTGTCCTTTTATCCTTAAGCCATTTCACCTTAAATAAAAATGTGATTCTGAGTTAAAAGGTTTTGCAACTCTAAACCCCTTAACATTTCTCAACAGCATGGCAGAAGTCTGGATTATTTAGCAAGTCAGACTTCTTGTCTTTTAACAATAAATGTTTGAGTAGATAACACTGTCTGACATTGTGAAAGCTTTTTTTCTGAAAGAGAATAACAGTGCAGTTTGACACTGTCAGACAACATGAATTTGAATGCTGATGAAACAGAAAGACACATCTGCTCCTTGGACAAACAATATCTTGGACTTTTAGTAGTTCACTGCGTTGATAATCACATTGCATTGGAGTACATAGAACCGTTAGTTCCTAAAAATTCTGCTCCTAAAAACTCTGACAGTGGACTTTCTATTCAAGCTGTTATTTCTTACACAGTCCTTCCTACCTCTGAATCTGTAATAGAGCAAAGTCTGTAAGAGATTGCTGTCTCTTTTGTTGAGTCTGTTGGATACTGTGTGGTACTCAAATCTTGTGTCTGAAATTACTCGTCATACAGACTCGTGGCTCTAGATCTAGTATCACTGTCTTTGAATATAGAATATAAGGGTCTGTCAGTCTCTTAAATGCGTTTTCCAGTTTGTCATCAGGATCCTGAACTAAGCTTTTTGAAGTGTAACTTAAAAGGGCATGACAAACCCACAGGCGAAGGCACTGTTTAAAGAATTAGACATAACTGGAAATAAGTAGTTCTGTGCAGATTCCCTTTCTTTGTGTCTGTTCATTCCCACTCTTAGAGTTACCTAAAATGAAGTTCAGCAGATATTTGCAGGACACATTCACTTATCTCTTCAATTCACCTTACAGCGTGCATTTTGTTTAATGCTTTACCCCTCTGGCAGTGAGATTTTCTATGTGCTCTGATTTTGAATGACATATGACTTCAGTAACAAATAAATCTGTATTGCTTATTGAACAAAATATAAAGTTTTCCTTAGTATTTTCTTAAAAAATGTAAATTTGTTAAAATAGATAGGTGAATTCATAGTGTTAAAGTTTATGACCTTCCATTTAAGCCCATTGAAAATCATATCTTCCAATGTTTATGCCTTCAGAAACTCAACCACACCTGTTTTCAGGTGTATATTCTCTGCTACATTGTAAATGGTAGGAAGTACATTAAATTAATTGATTTAGGATGTAATTGCTTAATAATGTGAAAACAATTTAGCCAGTTCAGATTCTTTTTGTAGATAAATTTCTTACATTTTTATGCCTGAGAGGTTTCTGTCTGAGTAAAGAGGTGATTAATTTTGAATTGTTAATGGCACATCAGAGTGTGTTAGAAAGAGTTGGTTGCTATGGCTTAAGAAAAATAGAAAGTATTGCATGGTTTAATGTTTCCATAGATTTCTGTTTCTTATGTATTAATTTTTTTGGGTAGAAAGAGAGAAGATGATCTGTATGCCTTTTATGTAAATGTCAGAGCTTTGGTTTTATTTACTAATAGAAATGAGCACTTTTGATTCAGAAAGAGAAACTATTATTGTTAATCATGCCTCTCGTGAAATAAATTCTAAAAATGTAGTGTCATAGTAACACTTTTTTGCAACATTTCTTCCCAAGTTCTTTGATGTAATATCGACCACTGAGAAGCCATTGGCTGAGCAAGACTGGTATCATGGTGCAATTCCAAGAATAGAAGCCCAGGAGCTATTAAAACAGCAAGGAGACTTCTTGGTGCGAGAGAGCCACGGGAAACCTGGTGAATATGTCCTTTCTGTGTTTTCAGATGGACAACGGAGACACTTTATCATACAATATGCTGATGTACGTCTCTGATATAGTACTGAATATTCAGTGTTAGGAGGTTTATAATTTTAGCTAACAATTTAGGATCTACATATATTACTATGACAAATTACTCTATTGTTTATGTGAAAGCAGGAAAAGTTTTTCTGTCAGAGCTGAAATCAGGGGAAAAGGTAATTTTGAAAAACAAAGGAAAAATTAGGTATGAAGTTTTCCAACGCTTTTATATAACTTTTAAAAGCCATGATATTTCTCTAAATGTTTTGAAATGTAGAACTTGCTACTTCTAATTTATACGTATCCATTTACTTATCTTAAAACCCATTTTCACAGTGGGTGCTAAGAAGACTACTTTTAATTAAGACTGTGAAGATTCCATTGATTCTTCTTGTAGAATGGGAACAATCAAGGAGAAGAAAATAATCTGTGTTAGTTTCTGTACAGTTGTGAATTTGAATTTCTTCTGCACAAGAGATGCTTATGTGTTTTTGGTCTTGTGGCTATTGTGTTGCTTGTTATAACAGAAACACTTGTAGATGTTGCATATTGTATATGCTTCTGAGGTCCATAATTGATATTCTTGGTGCTCTAGCTTAGGAAAAATTGGTCTTTTTAAACAGCATGTTAATTTTTCCATGTCTTTATCCTGCTTGTTTCTTTGTATTATTGTTAATACACTACCTATTTTTTTAATGTATATTTTTCTTTGCTTTTCAAAATTTCACACATACTAAAAATATATCAGTTGTCATAATGTTACTAGAAATTCTTAGTGAAGTATAACATAGCAGCAAATTCTTCTCAGTTTTGATTTAGTAATAGACAAAATTTATTTCAATCTCCTATAAAAAAAGACTCCCATATGCAGAAAAATACACTAATTTAGTTGTATAATGATGTTTACTCTGAGGAAATTTCTTGGTCTAAATCAATATTGCATACCTGAGTTATTTCCTGTTCTTGAGAGGGAGTGATGTTTTTCAAATTTCCCAGGAGTTTGAAGGCTTTGGTAGAATCGATGATGAGGTTATACTTGTCCACATTTTGATGTGTTAGTGTGCTGAATCTTACAAGATGCATGGAGCATCCTGATCCTGACCAAGCAGAAATGAATGCAGTTTGTATATTCAGTGTAGCCAAGATAATTTCATCTAAATTATTGCATGTGGCAGGTACGTGTTAGAAAAATGTAGACTGGACTTCAAAGTTAGTTAAAATAGAGACTGGTTTTTTTGTAAATATTAATTTGAGGTCACCCTAGCTGTATTAGGGTTTCCATCAAAAAAAATGAAAGTTGTCTTAATTTCTGCAATTTCACTACTTTCTCTTTGGGATTATTTTTGAAATGTAAGTTTGGTATTTTTTGATACGATATCACTTGTAAGGTACAAATGTTTTGAGGTCACTAGATTGGTCTGCTTGTACATTATGCTTATGTACTCTTTAGATTAATTTATGGTAGATTTTGTTGACAATTGTGGAAATTAAAACCTTTTTTCTTAAAGAAATACTAGACTACCTTTGCACTCCTGAGGTGTGAGTTTTCTGTAATTATTGTTTAAAAAACGCATAAAGAAAATGTTTACTATGCTCTAAAAAGGAGTTGGTAGACAGATTCTCTTGGAACATGAGATATTGTAATATGTTTTGTTAATAATTTGCACAGGAATTTTGAGGAGAGTTTAATGCAAAGGATTTGTTTCTGTATACTGGTATGAACAAACCAGAATCAGGTCCCTCAAAATCGCAGTCTTGGATCACTGACAACTTCCTGTGTGGAGAGTGAACTTGGTCACTCTGAATAAAACAATGAAGGGCAGAGGGGCTTATATACCTGTTATAGCAGGGTCTTTTAATTGCAAAAGTTTTCTCTCTCTATTTTTACCATGGTTTTAAATATTAATCTTAATAAAACTCCCTGGATCTGTTCCACTGTAAACTGCTATAGGTGTACCTGCTTTGGCAGGGGTGTTGAAGTAGATGATCTTCAGTGATCCCTTCCAGTCTCTGTAATTCTGGGTGATAAATAAGTTCATTGTTCAGCATTAAGTATCAAAAATTCACTGCTATCATTCAAGGTTGCTCTTATTTTTCACTGTCTGCCCTGAAGGTCTTACATAGATGGCAGCAGATGGGTGCACTGCTGGCTCTGGGATGAGGAAATAGGTTGTACTGGTTGTTGCTGTAGATAGACTCTTAGGACATTGGGTTTTTTGAATCGTCAGCACAGAAATATGGAGTTTACCTGAAAGGAATTTGACCAGCATTACTGGTCAGCGTGAGTCACTATTAAATAAGAGAATGAAGTTAACAACTATAAGTATTCAGACTAAAGAAAACATTTATGATAGAAAACCAGAAATGTGAAAAACTGTCTTTACTGCTAGAAACATGTTTCATGAAGTTAATATTTCAGTCTCTAAAGAAGCAAAATATATAATGCATTGTGTAGGAATTTAACCCTAGAAGTCAAAAGGTCAGAATGCTGATTGTGCAGTCTTTCATTGCCAGTTGTGTAAGAGTACTTGAATCACTGTCTATGCTCTGAGGGGTTTTAAGTGCAGTACTTATTTATTGCTGACATTGTTATGCTGCTTTATGGCAATTCCTTTCTTATGCTTTTAAATGTAGATGCCAAGATGCATAATTCTTTATCTGTTTCACAGTCATCTGGGGTGTATAATTTAAGGCTTTCAAGTGGAGGAAATAAATACTTCTTTACTGTTTCGTTGCCCATCAAGCGTGCAGCCAAAGATGAGGAGAAAAAAAAGGGGTTTTTTCCCTTAACACCTGAAACAATTATATATGTCATAGTGGTCTTTGCTAAGAAATTACTTCACACTTCTAAGTAATTCAAGATATAATTGTTTCCATTCTGTTCGATCATATATATAAAAAGAAATGATTTTATGAAGCAGCAGAAGAGAGGGGGAAATTTTCTCTTGCCTTGCATCTCTATTAATTGTATACATGACCTGCATTTTTTTCAGCTGCTATAGGTTCTTCTGGTATATAGTCTTTATTAAAGACTATACATCTCATACTCTATGTCAGGGCTTTATGAATTTTATCAAGCACTGAAAATGCAGTGAGATCTGAGGAAGATGGTGTCACTTCTGTTAATTTTGATGTTATTTTCTGTAATTTCTATAACTTTAAGTAATTAGTGTTGTTTTTTCTGGTTTAGAATATTTTTTAATTCATTCTATCATAGTTTTAAATATAAATGTACTGTCTCTTTAAATAAAGAATTTAAATAAATAGTTATTTTATCATATTGCCTCAAATGAACGATGAATTAATTGTGCGTTTATTAATTTATCATTTTCCCGGCTACCATTCCATTTAACAGTAAGCATGCTATTATATAGCTCAAGAAATAAATTTAATTCTTTGTTTTATTATTAGTGAGGGAAGCTTGGTGAAGCAATTTTGTTAGAAATACTTCTTTAGAAATAACTATTTTCTTGTACCTCTATACAGAATCAGTATCGTTTTGAAGGAACTGGATTTCCAACTATTCCTCAGTTGATAGAGCACCATTATACAACAAAGCAAGTTATTACAAAGAAATCAGGTGTTGTTCTCCTGAATCCTCTTGTTAAGGTAAGGAATAAATTCGAAGAACTCTAATTAACTGAAAAGAAGTCAAGGGTGTAGCACTGTTATTTTAAATATGTTCTCTGAAGGTTTTTAATTCTTGCTCATTCTGTGACTCTTCTTTTGTGACATTTTTTTGCTCCCCCAACATTCTCTGCTCTGTGCAACACATTCTTTTAAAATGAAACTCCATCCTGATTCTTACATCAAATCTTGAAAAATTGCATTCAACATCTCACAAAATATTCTCCTAGTTTTCTGTTTGATTTTCCATTTGGATTTCACTATTAAGTGGCTGTAAGTAATTCATTGCCCATAATTTTTCAGTGAAGAGGTGTTTTTATGTAAAAAAGGTGGGTTTTAACTTGTACAGTTCTCTTGAATTTTGGAAAAGTTGTGACACCTATGTGTTGTCTCTATTTCACGTCTCAGAAATAAGTTATACAGACATGAAATAATGTACTGTCATTCCAGCATCATTGTGACTTTGAATTAAAAATTCCCTTTTTAATCAGTAAGTTACTGTAGAAAGTCTTTCAGAAGGGAAATGAATAGAGACTGAAATATTAAAACTATAGCAGTGTTTAGAAAGCTTGCGAGTCCCCTTGGCATCTGGTTGTTTTGCAGTTAGTATCTACTTATTTGATATTTCCTTCATAAGCCAACTCTTTTCCACTTAATTCTTTTAATTTAACTATCAGTGTTCTTTATGTCCATGTGTTCTTAATTTTATTGAGACATAAAACAATTTCAAGCATCTGGAAAGAACCTTCTGTGTTTTACAAAAATTTAGAGAGCGTAACAATTTTTATTTCAGAGTTAGTTTCCTACTCCAGGTTCCCAATTATTTTCTGCTAATAATACTAATAAATTAAAGCATATTCCTTTTCTCAAAATTAGCAGGATTTATATGTGCTTATCTATTTTATTTAATTTTAAGATTTAAAAACTGGAGTTTTGTAAATGCACATTTTAGGCTAATGCCTTGCTGGTTATAAAATTGACCTGTATTAATCATAAGATATTCCTTTATTTATTATATAACTAATGAGAAAGCAAGTAATCAGTATGTATCCATAATATCTGATTACACAAGCTCCATTTGTTTTGTCATATGACATTGTACTGGTGTGTGTTAGGCTTTATATTCAAGAATTTTTCCGGAAAGGTTGATGAACTTTTCACCCTTCATTTTCTTAGGTTACATGAAGTAATGGAAAGGGTGCCCATTATAATACTGACTAGTAGTATTAACAGTATTGATGGGCTGGAAACATTATTGTATAAGTTTTTAACTGTATGCATTACATATAGTTTTTGTAGGCTATCAAGAATTTATGGAATGTGATCTAAGTGTTTGATAGCTACTTCTACTTTGTGTAAATGAAATCCAAGGTAGAGCGTACTTAGGGCTTTGCAAACAGTGGTTTGAACCAAGGCAGGCAATATGTGAAAAGGTGTTAGCTAGATGATTGAGTTTGCATTAGGAGACATGTTTTGCATGTAATGCCTTTCTGTCTGAGCTATGAGTTTATAATGATTTTAATTCTGCCATGTGATAAAAAATAGCTGTTGCAAGAAAGCGTTTCAGAACTAAGGAAAGTATCATGAGATTTCTTTTTAAATCATATGAAGCTCTTGCTTTCATATGGGAAGAAGATGCATTTTAGGTTGTTTTAAGAAATAGCATATGCACTCTAATACCTAGTGTTGTATGTTTTTAATGGATTATTTGCTATTATCAGAATATCTTTGATAATTTCCTCAAAATTCATTTTACATCTGCAAATACATTTTTATTTGTTCCCGGTATAGCTGCAATACAGTCTTTGACATGTCCCACAATCTTTAATATTTTTATGCAAATTACTGACCCTGTAGTAACCGATTTAGAAAGTGAAATTTAAATGTGACAGAGAACATAACAGAAAAAAAAATTATGATTCATACTTTGTTTTTTCTTTTCCTTCCTTTCCATGATCATTCATCCTCCTTTAGAATATTTAGTCAAATTAGAGTTCACCTTCTGTGATGTTACCCTTGGTAGGAACACTCTTAATTGTGTCACAAAAGGCCTGTCCTATGTCTCTCTTCATGTAGATCCAACCTGCCTATTTGGAAGTTTAATGGTACTGTAATAATAGAATTTAAATTAGGAAAACAGAGGGCATTAAAAAGGTGTCTGCAAGTAGTTGCTTTAATGGAATAATATCTCATATTTATTTATAAACTTTTAGAAAATAACAGCATTTATTGCATTAGCATGAGATGAATCTTCTGCCACTTACTTTTCGTTCAGTGTATCATCAAATGTGATTCTTGTGTTAGGGATTTTTTTTTTTACTATAATAGTACAATTTAGGCAGATTTCCAGTAGATTCTTTAGTTTCATTCTGAAACCAGAAGAAAAGCTTACAGCAATTGGTACTTGATAATAGAGTTTTATAGGTTAATACTATATAGAGATGCATTTTAGTTATGTTCCTGTTTCCTCAGAATTTAGAGGTGTTACAGGATTTGGTTTTAAGATTATTTAGGGAGAGTTGTAATGCTTCTGTCAGGTAACAAAAGGAATACATTTTCTGTAAAGGTGGCTTGTATATGTCAAGGCATTGCATCCTAATAAGAAATGGAAAATGTAATAAGAAAATGTAAAAAGTAATTTTCACTTTGTGCTAACAAAATACTAAGTTGAATTTACATTTAGTGTCAGGTATCTTGAGTACTTTTAAAATTCAGAGGATTTTTTTTTTCTCAAAAGTATTTTGCAATAATGAAGGCTACCCTCATTGTAAAGTAATGTAATCATATAATGCAATGTAATAATAAGGCTACTCAGACAAAGAGTATCAAATATTTTTTAATATCCAGTGGTCAGATTTTTCTGAAGGTTTTCTCTGAAGGCCCTGGTACTAAAAAAATCTTCTGTTTCAGTTTCTGGTTCAGTCTTGTATTCATGGTATTTCTTTCCAGTTTTAGAACAAAATGGAAAGATTGTGATCTTAAAAGGCATTAGCTTATGCTTAAACATAGAAAAGGATATATTTTAACAAGTAAATGAATTAACAGAGTGTATGTACTAGATTTTATTTCTAACATGCTGTGTTTGCATATGAAAATCGAAGGATTGTCTGTGTTCTGTAGAGTTCTGGGTTTAAGTCACACTTCTATAGAAAACTTGTGAAAACAGGGACTTTGCACTTAATTATTTCAGTATTTTTATCAAAAGCTTTATAATCAGATGTTAATATAGCATAAAAATAATTTTTTTTTAGAATTGAGTAAGATTGCCACAATAAGTTGATTTTCTGGTGGAGTAAAATCCTGATTTTTTAATGGACTGACTGTTCCACCAGGTTTGGCGTTCCAATATTTTTCAACAATTACTTTTATGAAGTTGTGACATAACTTCATATAGGCCCCTATATTGTTCTTTTGCAAGTGCAGTCAATGCACAAATAATGTATTTTGTTTACAATATGTTCATAGGAAGTGGCTTACAAATGTGAAACCTTACCTGAATGTATTCTGTCACAAGTCAAAAAATACAATGTAGATTAAGAGTAAGGATCAGTCTGTGCTCTTAAATATCTCAGTTAGAATTATTGTTATACAGCTGAGATACTGTGAAGTAGTTTGTGGTTGCTTCCATTAGCTTCAGTGGAACAAAATATTAATCAGGAGTAAATTGCTGTGAAGAGGAGCCAGAGAATGTGGACATTTGTTGATTATCTATGATTTACAAACCAAAGGTACTGCAAATTTTAAAATAGTCTTGAAATTGGTTGTCATGCTTTCTACAATGATAATGCAGCAGAAATTCATAGAGCATTTTTCTTCTCTCTAAGGAAAATAATTTTTCAGTTATCTTGATATGTGTTTACCACAGGTGAATAAAATCATACAGCCAGTGCACGCTTTGTCCCATTTATATTTGTCCTAATTTATATGCAATTTTAAAATACAGATTTATTGATTTGTGCTTTGTGGGGGGTTTTGTTATGAAATGTTAATCAGGAGTGCAATTTTATATAGATTTTATCAATAAGTATTTATATTAAAATAGCTTACCATGTGTGTAAAATCAAAATCTGCCAGATGCTTAAGCATTCTGTTGTTAAAATGCCTCTACTGAGGCAGAGGGCTGAACAATTGTTTTCCCAGCAATTGGAACTGTAAAATTGTTTTCTTATAGTAAATGAGTGCTTAGGCCTACATTGTGAAAGATTAATTTTTTTTTATTAAATTCTTACTGTTTCCTTGTGTGTCAACTAGTTTGTGTGGAGCTTCATGTCTTTGATTCTTGTGTCTGTTACACAAGATGGCTCCTTCTGAATAGTTTACATGAGAGTATCTTCATAGATAATCTTGGGAACACCTCAGGTTCTCAAAGGTATTTATAATGGTAGAATGAGATAATGGCATTTGGCTTGCAAATATTGCTGGATATAAACTGGACTAGTAATTCCAGTATCTGTATCACAAGAAAAAGGCATTGCTCAGGGCAAGTATGTTTCCTCTCAGGATGATCGCTAATATTAAAAGATCCTGCAGTGCTTTGCAGGCAGCACATGTTCATATGGACTGGTAGGATTTTGCATATCTGTAATAGATTCAAAGTGAGGTTCTTTCTAAGAAAATAACATGAAAAATAGTGGCTTTTCCTTGTTAATTCCTTGTAATGGCTTTTCCTTCCTTGGATAATGCAGAGTAAGAGAATAGATGTCTGTTCATTCTATATCTGCAAGCTTTACTGATTTACAGGTTTCATGGAGCTGCTGACAAGTATGTACTTGGAGCTCTTTAGCATATTATCGTTTTCTTTAGGTGCTAACTGTTTCCTTTATTCATGTACCTACAATAAAACCTCATGAGTATTTAGTTTTCACTTTTTGCATATATTTGTCTGTGTTTATGAGCATGGCTGCATGTAGGAGGGCAGTGGATTTGAACCCAGTCCTGAGTAAACATCATCAAAAATTTTAATGTTTAGTTAGATTTCATATACAGATAACTGAAATATATATAAAGTTTACTGAAAAAATAAACATAATGCTAATCCAAATATATTTAGCAATGTATGTGAAAATCACAAAATTACAGAATATCAGGAATTGAAAGGGAACTGGAGAGAGCATCTAGTCCTAAATAGGAAGGTGCTTTCTGTATCAGAACCATATATGGCTATTTGCTTCCAAAACAAGCAACCTGATGTTAAGATTTAAATATTGAGGGTGGAAGTAGATCATATTTGAAGCTAAGTGTTAAAGTGAGGGAGTGTGTCATGTAATTAATCACTCTGTACGAAGAATGAACTTGTGTAAATGTGGATGTATATGTAAATACCTTAGGAGTCATTCAATGGAAAAAAAAAGGTATAGAAGAACAGTTTTTTCTAATCATCGTTCTTACTGAAACTGTTCTGATTATGGTATGTATGTATTAGAATATATTACTCTAAGTTTTAAGGGATTGTATGTAAGAAACAGTCTTGACAGATTTTGTAAGTTAAAGGTTATTGATTGCAGGAGAAATTATTTGCTAGAAACTGGGGCTTGTGTCAGTGTAATGCCCATTGTGTGTGCATAAGGTTCCTAAAATCTTTGAGCTATGGGTATTTTTGTCCTTGCCTTCTATATGTAGTGTGTGAATGTCTTACCTTCACCATGTTCTTTGCTCAGGGGATGGTGCGTACATATGCCTTCCTTTCGTCAGGTTTCCTTCCCAACTTTTTGTTGTTGGAGTTTCCAACAGAGCAAAGCATGCTGCAAACCCCAAAACATTGAACATTTGTATAATGCTTATTCATATGCCTGTTGTACTGCAGGTTATTACAAATTTAGCAGTTCAGTTGGAAACAGCTACTAAATAAATAGCTACTGTTTGTCAAACCAAACAAGTTCTTCCATAAGTAAGGGCAGAGGGCTTGTTAAAGGTGTATGTGCATCTCCAGGAGCTATCTTCAGTTGCTGCCAAAAATACATTCTATCTCTTATTCCTTCTCATTTTTTTTCTCCTTTATTTTTCTTTATTTACAGTATATTTCCTGAAGGATCCTCAGCAAATTTTTAGTCCTTTGATGAATAACAGAATGTGAAGTTAGAGAAATATTGCACATCCTCCCAAGAAAAGTGGTTTTTTGTGTTGACTTCTACAGCCATTTTGTCTGTTAATCTTCCGTAAACAGTACTCTCAGAAAAGCTATGGAGTTAATTCAAGTTCTCTTCTGCAGTTCATATGCTGCACAGTTCTGCTGTCTTCTTTATGGCCATTTAGAACTTGGGTTAGCATAAGGGTTGAACATCACAGTGGGTTTTTTATGGATAAGTAACTAGAGTCAGCTGAAATAAATTTACCTGCTGGGAAAAGCTCTACACTATTACTCCCTTTTACAGCTTACATTGAGTTTCATCATTGTGGCTTATTGCAGTGCTGACAATAATGCAAAACAGCTTCTGTAACATTTTTTGCAGCTCATCAATCTTTATTCTGAAGCAGTTTTAAATAAGTTGTCAGTGGGGTTTTTCAAGACCCTCTTGTTCTGACAAAAATTCTTTTCCACGATCTACATTTATTTCCATATTTAATCTCAAGGAATTGTAACACATATTTTGTGATTCATTAAATAGATATGAACACTAGATCTCCTGACGGGAATGGTATCAGAAGTGATACTTTCCTAGGAAGATCATTTCACATTTCCACATTGATAAGCCCCATCCATACTGTTACCAACTTCCCTTCTTTTTCTCTGGTTTACCAAGTTCTGGTAGGTGGTATTTGAATAACAAAGTAATGAAAAATTGTCTATGATTGTGATTTTCTTGGCCAAGGGCCATTAGAATGATCCAGGGGCTAGAGCACCTCTCCTGTGATGACAGGTTGAGAGAGCTGAGCCTATTCAGCCTGGAGAGAAGGCGGTGCCAGGGAGACCTCGTAGCAGCCTACCAGTACCTGAAGAGGGGCTAAAGGAAAGCTGTGGAGGGACTGTTTGCCAGAACATGTAGTGATTGGATAAAGGGCAGTGGTTTTAAAGTATATCAAGGCAGGTTTAGATTAGACATTAGGAAAATGTTCTCATCATGAGGGTGGTAAGGCACTGGAAAAGGTGGTGGAGGCCCCATAACTGGAGACATTCAAGGCCAGGTTTGTTGAGGCTTTGAGCAACCTGGTCTGGTGCAGGATTTCCCTGTCTGCTGCAGGTGGTTTGGACTGGATGTTCCTTTGAAGGTCCCTTTAAAGTCTATGATTCTATTATTAAAGAGAATATTGTTATTATCCTTAATACTGAAAATAAGAGACTGGTTTTGTGGTGTCCTGGGTGGTGACCTTCAGACCTGCTGGCCTGGGGTTCCCCCATGTATTCTTAGCCAGTTGTCACTACACGTGGTTGCTCTGGCTGCTCAGTAACTAGTGAGTAGGAGCAACTAGGGGACAATTAAACAGAAGAGGCTAGAGAATTTGGCTTCGGAAGACAGTAAGGCTTTCTGCATGCAGGGAGCAGGGGTCTTCCTTGCCTCCCATGGAAACAACTGTAGCTGTTTCAGTGGGATTTTTGCTGTTCTGTGTCTACCTCGAAGCAGTTCCTTCCTGTTCTTTAGGTGCCTTGTAATTTCCCTGGTATTCTTCCATAGGGAATCTTAAAAGTATGCTTTTGATAAATATCTCCTTACATATGGTGAAGTATTACCTCCTAAGACGCACTGAAGCTCTATTTGTGCTGGGCTAAGTCAGTTGCTGGAGTTGGCTAAAAAGTATGGCATTTATTTATTCAATGGGGAAACAAGACATAAATAAATTAAAATATGATAAAGTTTCTGGATTTCTTAAGTAATTCCATTTGTAAGTAAGGTATATCATTAAGTTAAAAACCAGGTGTGCTCAAGCATTACTTTCTATAATTGGACTTGACCAAGTGCTCTTATATTCTGTGGTCCAAGAACTGGATCATGTAGAGGCCATACAGAAATGTGAACAAGCACAAGGCAAAGTGAGATTTAAAGTGATATTGCAAAAAGAGAGCTCCATGATAATAACTTGCTGCTGAGGAAAACATGTATAGTCTCAAGAGTCCTGTTCTCTCTAAGGTTAGTTGTGATCAGGTATAGAAATGTGTTGGATTTGCTCTATTTGATGTAGAAGCGATTCTGTTGAAATGAAAATTTGTGTTACTTGGACTGATGGGCATTACAGTATCTGTTTATGCCTACACTATAGCCTATTTTTCCATCACATTTTTGCACACATAATTAAACTGTGAGATAGTAGTATTCAAGGACTGGAAAAACACATCGTATGCACAGCCACAATTAAACACTTAAAGAAGATCTTGATGCTTATGAGAAGACATGACTTCTAACTCTTGTTTATGCTAATATGCATGTATTCCTTTGTGTGATTAATTTATCCTATTCTTGGCAGCTGTATGAAAATATTGAATGATGACATATTCAACTCAGTGTGATTTGAACAGAATTAGCTATAATTCTGATCTTCTGAAATGTACCTTTGGAAGCAGTTTTGTCTTTTTTACTGTCCACCTTCCGATGGTGTTCGTATTATATCCTTCTATGATGCAGCGATTACTAATGTCCATCTGCTCCTCTGTAAGGCCTTAGACACAGTCCCTCACAGCATCATTCTCTCTGGATTGTGGTTTTGATGATTGACCTGCTCAGTGGATGAGGAATTGGTTGGTTGTTTACTTTCGGAAGGCAGTGACTGTTAATTGTTTTACATTATGTATCTTCAGTTAATCTCACATGAATCTCACACAGCAGATATTCCTGGTGTCAGGTTCCATTGTGAATACAAAAGTTGCAATACTAAATGAATGATAACAAATACAATCAGAAGATTGCAATGTGCCAGGTGTTGCATCATTTTCTGTAGCTGTCTGTTTTCAAAGTCTGTGGATGTCATACCTGATGAGTAGGGAAGGAGCGGCTCTGAAGAGAGACCAGGTGTGAGCAGAACAGATTACTACAGCAGCCCCTATTTCTATTTCAGTTTTCTGTTTCTGCCACATATCTAGAGGAGTGACACATGTGATGAGTCTCCTGAATTTAAGATAGGAGCAACAGGTCAAGACCACCTGCAGTACTTCATCCAGCCATTCCCATTGCAGTGAGTCCCAGAGGAGAGATCATAGGTGACTGAAGCACCTCTGCTGTGAGAATAGCAGAGCTAGGGTTATTCAGCCTCAAGAAGAAAAGGTTGTGAGGATCCAGTACTCACTTTTATTAGGGAGTGTTGTGATAAGACAACTGCTAAGGTTTTCAAATTGAAAGATGGTAAAATTAGGTTAGACTTCAGGTAGAAATTTTTCTCTAGGAGGCTGCTGAGGCATGGGAATAGGTTGTCCCGAGAATTTGTGGTGGCTGTATCCTTGAAATGTTCAAGGCCAGGCTGGATGGAACTCTGGGCTAATGGGAAGTGGCAAGAAGGTTGGAGATAAATAATCTTGAAGATCTCTTCCAACTCCTAAGCAGTCTTTGTCTCTATGATAATTCAGGATTTCCATTCCTAGAAAGCACTCATAAGCATTCTCTCAGTTTTTATACCAGAGGTGAATAATTACTTTTTGATACTTTTTAAAACTGCTATTAGCAGGGCAGCACAAATGGCTTATACTTATCAGTGAAGATTTATTTTCAGAACCAACAAGAACTTCACTGACAAAGCAAATCAAACTACCAGAACCGTAATAATGTAATGAGTGGGTAATGCTGGTATAATAAGTGAATGAATGTTTTCATAATAAGAACACTTCAAGGAGAGATTAATGTACTGATACAATAATAACAAATCCTTCTGCAGAACACCTAATTCCATTTTATGGTACTGATTAATTAGTCCTCTGAAAAATTATACATCAGACTTTTTCTTCATAAGCAAGCTTTTAAAATGTCATGTTCTCAGTATTTTCCAAAAGGGACTCAATGAGGCAGTGAATCCTTATAATTAAGTGATAAAAATACATTACATTTTTATTCTATACCTTTATAGCTTTTACAGTACTTATTTCAATGTTAAAACCCATTTTGTTATTATGACCAAGTAGCAATTTTTGTGGACTTTTTCTTTTCAGAGTGTTTTTCAGTATGTCATATAATGGTTTTTCCTCTGTGTTTGTAGTGTAACAGCTTTAGAATGAGGCACAAAATACTCACAAAATCTTCAGTGAACAGAAATTTTACAAGTGTTAACAAAATTAAAGGGAAGAAATGAAGGAAGCTTTTAATTCTGATATCTAATTACTGAGCTAGTAGTTTTAATCAAGAATTGCATGTATAAGAGAAAAATCACTTGATGGTTATTGAGATATTACTTGCAAGTACACCTCTCAGGGAAGAGGAAAGGCAAAGCATGCGTCCTATCACAAAGCTTGCTGATGTAGCACAGGAATTCAGCTGAGAAGGCTGTCAGTGTTCGTGAAGACTGAAGTTAATAGAGATATTCAGGAAGTCTTTGGAATGTACAGTGAGAACAGAGTACAGGGGTCATTGTCTGTGTGAACTTGTGACATTATGCACGAGGAAAAAGAGCATATGTATCACAGATAGCAATCAACTCCCCTCACCTTTTTCTTTTTTTCTTTTTTTTCCCTGAATTCACAGGGGTCAAAAAATGTGGAGGATAGTAATGAGTGACTGCCTTTCCAGCAAGGTACACTTGCAGCATCAGTGTTCTGTACTCCTTTCATTCTTTCAGTTACTCAGAACATCTACAGACCTGTTGAATAGTTTTCTCCTTGCAAATAGAGTGTGAAGTCAGTACAAGCCCCTGCCTTCCTTGACTTAACTGGCTGTGCTGGTTGAAGGAAATAGTGCTTATTGTCCAGGGAAGCTGTGGAAGCCCCATCATTGTAAGTGTTCAAGGTCAGGAAGATTGAGGCTTTGAGTAAGCTTATTTAAAAGCTTATAGTAAAAGTTAATTCTGCTCCTGGCAGGAGAGTTGGACTAGATGATCTTTAAGTGTCCTTTCCAACCCAGGGCATTCATGATTATATGGAACACTAGCTATTCTGTGATTCTGTGGTCTATTTATGTACAGAAGATTTTTCTCAGTCTTTGAATCACAGGTTTGTAAAGTTTCTTGAGATTCTCTAGTCCAAGTACAATGCTTAGGCAGGTTCCACTACTGTGGGTTTCTCAGCACTGCATGCAGTTGGGGTTTAGGTCTCCACAGATTCCATTTCAGAATGACTCCAGAATTTCTGAGTTTGACAAACCTCATACTAAAAATGTTCATGTTCAGAACAAATCTCCAGTTGTGTAATTTGTGCCCATTGCATCCTGTCACTGATCAAAACTGACCTGTGTTTGTGTAGATTTTTTGTTTTGTTGTAGTGATGAAGAATGCTTAGGATCTTACCACTAACATTGGTAAGCATTTTTGATGCGCTAAATGGAAAAACGGTAAATATATGTTAGACTGTAAGATTTTAGCTAAGTATTTATTTAGTATGTCCATGTATGAAGATGTTTGTGATTGTTTTTATAAGTCTTTGGATTATTGCAGAGTATTTACAGTGTGGGTCATCGGCGCTGAACAGATAATTTAAATGCATTTTCAAGTAGTTGTCTGTCAGTTTTATAAAAACTTCTATTCAAAACTTCCTGAAGTGCTTCTGATAGAGTAGTGTGAGTATAGTGCTTGTTTAGCTAATTTCTATGTATGTAGCTTGCATAAACTTTACCTTACGTATTTCCACAGACTAAATTTTTTACTTTTCTTAGGATAAGAAATGGGTTCTCAGTCACGAAGATGTCACATTGGGAGAATTACTGGGCAAAGTAAGTAATCAATAGAGCTAACATTTAAATAAGCATGTAGTAATCATTAAGCCTAAACATTTCCTGTTTCCTTATCTTTTAAATTACTGAATTATGGATTTTTAATATAAATTCTTTTATATTGTACTTTCAATAGATGTACATCAATATATAGATAAATGACACTGTGTGTGCACTTAAAATGTTTAACATATGTATCTCTTTTTGGGGAATTCCAATTAAACTGAATTTCTGTAAGGCATGATGAGTCAGTTTTATTTTCTGTGGAATTACAAAATAAGTCAAATATCAAAAACAGCATGAATAAACAATTGTATTTGTGCGTAAAATTTGATATAGTCAGATAATTAAATCAATATTTCTTGTATGTTGTATGATTTGTTAAGTGTTACACAACTTCACAAGTCCACACGTATTAAGTAAATTTTTGTATAGTGTACTTTATACCATAAATTCTACTTAGGAGCTGTTAGTCTTTAAAATCAGATAAATTCTCTGCCTTTCTTACATTTTTGGCACCTTTACAGCTATGTATACAGTTATGAGTGCCATTCAGGACATAATGTGCCAGAAGTTCTCCTGAAAGAACAAAAAATTGGCTTTAATGTGAAGAAAAATTAAAATTATAATTGCTTACTTACTTGGAGGCTCCATCCCTCCTGGAGTTCCAGGCCAGACTGGATAGGGCCTTGAGCAATCTGATTTAGTGGGGGAGGACCGCATAACTTTTTCATGGCTGACATGATAACATCGTTTTTTGCAGAGGTTTTAATTTATGATCAACGTTAATATTCATTCTTTTAATTTTTCTTTTTGAAGTTTTTTTTCTTCCTCATATACACATATATGAGAATGCTTGTGTTAGTTTGATGCATTTTGTCATTGTTCTGAAGATCATCTTTTGATCTGTTACAAACCACAAGTTAAAAACTACTGATAAAATGCAATAGTGTGAAAATTAAAGAGCATTGGAGTAAAAATAAGAAAAAAGCTGCTAGCAGTGTAACAGAAAACCTTTTTGCTTCATAAACACATTTCAAAGTTCAATACCAGTTACATACCATTGAATGATTTTTTTCCCCGTCAATTTCAGGGTAATTTTGGTGAGGTGTATAAGGGAACTTTGAAGGATAAAACTCCTGTTGCTGTGAAAACTTGTAAAGAAGATCTTCCTCAGGAACTGAAAATAAAATTTCTATCAGAAGCTAGGTAGGTTCTTCAGATTTAATTGAAATATATACCTGTTGTGGGGTTTTATTCAAGTTTGATGACTAGATGGATTTACAAAATCTGTTGTTCAGAAAAATTCAAAGAAACAGTAGTCAAACTTTTTCCTTTTTTAATGTATGAATGCAATAGGTACGTTCTAAGACCTCACAGAAGAGGAGTGGATTTGTGTAATCTCATTGTTTAAATTAACATGCTCCTTCTTGCAATGAAGCTTCATATTTTTTCATTTTTCCTCACAAACTACTATGATCAATACAGAACAGTAGAAGATACTATCTACATTTAGAGGTCAATCACCATATTTATTGAATAACCTTGTAACTTGGCAAGTGCAGAAGTGTTTAATTTGTTAAGCCTCCTGCCACTAATGGAGCAGTATTAGTCTGAAGTAAAAATTATATCTGTTAGTTCTCACTAAATATGTACGTTCTAGGAAGGTTAGCATTTTGCTTAGAACCTAGAAGAAAAGGGGAAGAGGTGTTTTAAGTCAGCCAACAGTAGGAGAAACATTAAAGTTACAAGGTCTCTTTAGTATTCTTCATTGTACTTCGATTCACTTATAAGTCACTTGTTTTAGACTGCAAACATTCTTAATAAAGTATTTTGTAAAATGTAAATGTCTTTGTTTCATTTCAGAAATTAAAATTGCCATTCTTACAGTCTTCTAAAACTTATTGAGTTAAGTAATCTCTTAAAGTAAAATTGGAGTGATTGTTCATTTGAAAAGTGCAGCAGGGAGGTGTAGAGGCATGCTGTGCAGGCATTTCTTATGTAGCTCTGCTTGTCAGTCACCACTGAAATACTATTTAATTAGAAGGGTTCTTGATAAACTGCAAAACTGTCACATGATTTTTCAGTTATATAGATAAATGTTAATTAGACAAGTTGTAAAATTTCAATAAGAATAATATAGTCTTGGATCTTGATTTATTAGTTCATCAGTATGCCTTCCATTTCAAACAGAATTATTGTCTGTCATGTAATAGTAATACTAATAGTAATAGTAATGACACCTTGAATTGTAATGATGCTAAGGTTTTATGATGTTCTGTAATATTTAATAATTTGCTACAATAAAGTTCATAAATTTACTCTGTATTTTTCAGAATACTCAAACAGTATGATCATCCTAATATTGTAAAACTTATAGGAGTTTGCACACAACGACAGCCTATTTATATTGTTATGGAACTTGTTTCAGGTAATTTTTTCCCTTTTTTTTGGGCATAATTTCATAGATTTTCTTTCTGTAATGTAAAATTTACCATTTGCTATTTGTCTTTATATGCATTCTTATAAGTGATCTCAAAATAGCCTGTTTTGCAAATTGTTGGAAATACTGCATCCTACTAGCATTGAAGAGGTATTCTGTTCTGAATTTTTCTGTAGCTGTTCATGACAATTGAATTCACTGAGTGGTATTTCAGCTCTGTCTTTTTTTTTAATTACACAGAAAAATGGAGATATATAGTGAATATCAAGGACCTTTTATTCAAAGAAACTATATTTGTGTGTAAAATTACAATTTAAATAAATCAATTTTGGGTAATTTTTGGTAATGTATGAGCTTTTTTTCTTTACCAAAATATATTTTTCAGTTTATAGGTTGCTCATGCTTTATTTTTAGAATCTTGAGTTGGAGCCATCTGGAGCAGTGGCTTGAGAAAATTTCACTTGATAACTGCTTTTGGTCCATTTTACCTCTTTGTTGATTTTCTCAGCAGCTGGGAAGTGTGTGTCTGGTAGCCTCTAGATCTGCTTAATGCAGAACACTGTATTTGTTTTATATGTATCACAGGATTTGTCCTCAGAATTATACAGCATGCTGGTTTAAGAACCATTTTAGCTGATGAAGACTGTTTACAGTTCTTGAGCACTGGCTTTAGTATAAGAACGCTAGTGACATCTTTGACCTACTTGAATCTTCTGCCTTTATTCAATTAGTTTAGATTAATTTATTATATTTGTACATGTGTATTTGTTAAAATGGAGACTAAAATCAGTGACCTGGATTTTAAGGCATGCTTTAGGAAACAGCTTCTCCAGAAATCTCTGAAGATAAAAGCAAATTGTAGTCTTTTAACAACTTCATCATTCTGTTTCAGTATTTTCAGGGCCTCAGACAAGTTTTTGAAACATACAATATGTGGAGAAATTGGTGGAAACTTTTCTGATTCTCATGCCTGTTTTGTAGTCCAGGTCTATCAAATTCTTCTATCTCCTGGCGTTGCCTTGAAGTAATTTCATAATTTCTCTTTTTTTTCTGCTGGTCTTTAAGACTTCTTTCTGGCTTCTGTGTTTGCCTTTCCTTACAAAGACTTCACCATGATAAAGTGGTCACATTTTCCATATTCATTTGCATCCTGGCTTTCAGACCATGAGACTAACTGTAATGCCTAGAAACAGTAAGGATGGCAACTCCAAAGTGGTTGGCACAGGAAAGACAAAACATTTACTTAGATCAGTTTAGAGAAGGAATGAATCTGGTGTTATTTGTTTTCTGTTTTCTAATGGGAAGTTTGGATGCGATTACATAAAATAATAGTTATTAGGACACTGATCTGGTATTTAATACTGACCTTTAAAGAATAGAATAGTGATAAGCTTGTGGACTTTGATTTAGCACTTGTCTTCCTCAGTTACATGCTTTTGTTTGTGCTTTGTCTTAAACTATATTTGCACCTGAAGATTTTTAAGGAGTTTGACATTATTTTTAATAACTAAAAATGTTAGTTAGTTCTTTTGCTATTTTTATTTCCCTGATATATGTGTGCCACTAGACACACTATCTCTCAGGTGTTAAAAATGTATTTTGAAACTTAGCACTTCATGTAGATAGATACTACACTTTTGGTGATTCTGTCATAAACTGCCTCTGCAGAGAAATCTTTGTACTTTGTTGCAAATGTAGATGGTATTAAAAACGATGATGACTGGATAAAGTCATCAGTGAAAATAAAGAACGAGGCAAATGCTTATTTTAAGCATCTGTTCATCCATTGTTACATGCATAAACAACCAGATGATGCCAACAGATAACAGAAATAAAGCATGTTGTCAAAGACATTTATCTATTGTAGGTAGATATGTTGGTGTGTTTGTTAGCACAGGAAGTGATATGTGTCCTAAAGTAAGCATCACATTGATAAAGAGTTTTCAAGATAGGTGGTGTAGCAAGAATTACCTAAAATTATAAATAAGCTAACAGAGTACATTGTGTGTATATAGCAAAGGCAGATAAGAAATGATATATGTTATTGGAAAAGAACTCTCATTTGGTTACTATTGACTTACTTGCTGTTGGTCATACTGATTTCATTGTCTATGTTCACTCACTGTCCACCGAGATTACTCCAGTACAGAAAGATTTTGTTATGTTTCAGAGTCTAAAACCTGTCAATGAGGGTAATATCTTAATATAATGTATGTATACTGTATAAACTCTCTCTGAAGGAAAACTACATGCCACCTCCCTGCCATGGCTGGGATGTCCTGCAGGTCTTTAGGCAGGAGCTGCGGCAGGTTGAGGAACAACAGACTTTGGTATGTTTTTCTTCATTTGGTTAGGATGTACAAAGGATGTCTCAAGACTATCATGAGATGAGCTTCTTTCTTACATTTTAAGAAGCATATATAGGGTAACATGTATTTTAATATAGGAAAAATATAGGAAAAAAACTATTCTTTGTGATACACATACCACAGACAAATTTTTCAGTAAGTTGTGGTGGCTACCTAATAGGAAATTCCTAATGATTATTCTAAAGAGTATAATTTGGGAGTTATGTGCTTCCCTGTCATGTAGGATTATATATCTATTGTATATTTTAGATGAAATATTATTATTTATAAGTTACTCTTCTAATTGATAAAAAATTAATTTTCAGCACAAATCTAAAACATAGTTTCATACTAGCTACTATGAAGAATGTTAACTCTATCTCAGACAAAATCATACAATCATAGAATAGTATGGGTTGGAAGGGACCTTAAAGATCATCGAGTTCCAGCCCTCCTGCCATAGGCAGGGACTCCTCCCACTAGATCAGGCTGCTCAGTGCCATGTCCAGCCTGGTCTTGAACACCTCCAGAGAGGGGGCGTCCGCAACCTCTCTGGGCAACCTGTTCAGTGTTTCACTACCCTCACTGTAAAGAATTTCTTTCTTATGTCAAGTCTAAATCTACCCCCTTCCAATTTACATCCATTATTTCTAGTCCTCCCATCACATATCTTATTAAGAAGTCCTTCCCCTGCCTTTCTGTAGGACCCCCTCAGGTACTGGTAAGTTACTATGAGGTCCCCCCTGAGCCTTCTCTTCTCCAG
>VZTY01018604.1:44958-58079 GCA_013400935.1 Turnix velox
ATCACTGGTCCCAGTACTGATCCTTGAGGAACACCACTCGTCACTGGTTTCCACTTGGACAAGGAGCCATTGACTGCAACTCTTTGAGTGCAACTATTCAACCAGCTCCTTATCCGGCAAGTGGTCCATCCATCAAACCCATTCTTTTCCAGTTTGGTGACCAGGATGTCATGCGGGACACTGTCAAATGCCTTGCTCAAGTCCAGGTAGATGATTTCAATTGCCCTTCCTTTGTCCACCAATGATTTTACTCCGTCATAGAAGGCCACCAAATTGGTCAGGCATGATTTGACCCTGGTGAAGCCATGTCGGTTGCCTCCAATTACCTCTGTGTCACCCTCCATGTGTTTTTGCAGCACCTTCAGGAGGATCTGCTCCATGACTTTGCCAGGCACAGAGGTGAGACTGACTGGCCTGTAGTTTTCTGGATCTTCTTTCTTTCCCTTTTTAAATACGGAGATTATGTTCCCCTTTGGCCAGAAGGTGGGAACTTCACCAGTCTGCCGTGACCTTTCAAATATGATGGACAGTGGTTTGGCAACTTCATCTGCCAGTTCTCTGAGGACCCGTGGGTGGATCTCATTGGGTCCCATATACGTGTGCACCTCCAAGTTTCTCAGATGTTCACGAATCAGCACAGTATTCAAATGTTTTGTTAATGGAGAACTTCTCATGGAGATTTCCTTAATTTCTTCGTTGTAAGTTGTTCTCCATGACTAGTTTGAGAATATAAGGAATGCTAAAGAGAAAGTAAATCTGTATATAGATAGATTTGTATATGTAGATTTTTTTTTTTATTATATATATATGTATACATATATGTCTTCTGTCAGATGTCCTGGTTCCTAGACAGCCACACCATGTGATTTGTTGGATGGTTGCTGGTCACCTGCATAATATATGCACAGTAATTGTGATGCATGGAGAGGAATGTACTATAACAGTAAGCTGCTGTTCATAACTTGGGTTATGATCCTAAGCTTGACCTTGCAGGACTACCTGAAGAGAATACAGTTGGTAAAGTCTCCCTTCTGATTCTAAATCTGAACAGAGAAAAACAGTATTTGACTGCGGCTAGTTTGGTCTTCTGTCTTCACTTCCATGAGCAGATTTTCAGATGCTGTGTTAGCACATAGCTAACTTTTCTGCAATTTGCTATGCTTCTGTCCCTGAAACTCCTATCATGTTGAGCAGGTCACCCTATGAACCAGACATGTTCCTACAAATTTCTTCTGTATATGTATGGTCTCTCTAAACCAGCTCTCCTGTAGTACACAAGCACATGTACACATACAAACTCTGTATCTTCCTCTCTTCCCTTCTTATTTTTTCATGTTCACATATGCCTTTGCATTCCTATTTGCTATGTGTTTTGCAGCTTTGAAGCTTTGAGGAGGGGGAATCAATGAGATTCCATGGCTGAAGAGTCGGTGATTGCAATTAAAAATTTCTCATAGTTTCTCTATTGGATAAACAATATAAAATATTTTTATTGTGATATTTGAGGTTAGAGTCTGACTTTTATTTTTTCATTTATTTTAGGCTCTAATGATACATTCTCATTAATTTTCATTCTATGAAAATTAATAAGTAGGTGAAACCAGAAAATCTGCTTGAAACCTGAATGAAAAGAAACAAAAATAAAAAATCAGTGGAGTGTTTTGGCAACTACAAGAACTCATGTATGCATCTTATTTCTTTAGTCTTAATTTTTATATTCCTTCATGTTTTTATTTTGCTTTATCTAGAACAACTTTTAAGTAAAAACATCTATGATTTCACATCTGCATTTTAAAAATACTGCTTTCCTCTAGATTAAAAAAAAACCCCATGTATTATTATTAAAGGGACTGAGCTAATTAAATTAATTAAATCCAGGCAATTAAGTAAATAAGCTCTGAATTCCTTTACATTACTCAAAAGACTGACCATGAGCCCTCAAATTTCAATAATATTATAATAGCATATAAAGCAGTTATGAATTTTGTATCATGGAAACCTTCTGTGTTCAGAGGCCATTATGACCAGAACCATGTCACACCTGCATTGTTAGTGTGTGCATAAATACAAGAATTGAGTGGACTTCTGAAACAAATTGCTACTAAACATGACTCCTTTTTAAAGGAAATCCTCCCACTTTATTTGACCATGTGTAAAAAATAATATATATAATTCTGTATCATTATTTGGAATCTGGTTTATGTTAACACATTTATTTCTATTATCATATTATTAACATTTTGTTATATAGTGATGCAGTATGTAAATAACATATCTATCTAGATGTAAATAAGATAGATGTAAATAAGTGATAGACATCCCACCATAATTTTCAGAGGTGTATTTAATTATGTTCAGTGTCAATGCTGGTTCTCAGAATAATGCCAGGAAAGTGTTATTCTAGAACAAACACATTATACTAGAACAACTATAGGTAGGTATCCTTTTGGGCACTAGCTCGGGAGAATGCTCAAGTATGTACTCTAGAGGATTACAAATGCCACAAAGCTTGGCAACTGCTATAGTGAAATAATTTTTAATCTAATTTAACATACATTATTACTGTTTCTTGTATTTTTGTGTCTTCAATAGGTTTCAGATGGTTGTTTTTAGTTTTTCCCTAAAAACATTATCTTGCTTTTCTTTGTGACATTAAGTGAACTGTAGTATTTCCATAAAATACTAGTTAACATGCAGTGTAAAGTTTCTGCTATAAAGTATGTCTAATACTAAGAGATGCTGATATGTGGTATTTTCATACTCCTAAAATTTTTACATACTATAAGGAGTAGTTCACATTCATAGTGAAATAGATGAAGAGCTATTTTCAGGAAAACAATTACAGCAGGCTGCTTGCATTGAACTTCTCTTGGTGTAGTACATTTGGCTATCTATTTAGTAAAATAATTCTATCATATTAGGCAGAGACTCTCGTTCTGTTACTCATCTCCCTGTAAATACAAAAAAGTCAGTTGATATCTGCTTGGTGGTACTACTGCAACAGTCTAAATAATTTCTGTAGTACTTAGGGTGATTGGAGCAAATCTGATTTCCTGGTTGTATTGTGTGCCATTAACTTGAAAAACAGGTAGTCATGTAGAATATGATGGAAATTCCACATATATGAGAAGACATTACTTAATACTATGTAGTTTTGTTTCAATTTTTCATAGACAAATTGGTCTGTTTATTTCATTTTTATCAACAGCCAGGCAAAGTACTATGTAGCCACAATTCTACATTTAGTTGTTTATAGTGATAGCATCTTAGTACCATTTTGAAGGTGTTTGAATGAATACCTTTCTGTGAATATGAATCACTGGAGCATTGGCCACACTGGGAGTCTGTATTTAGTAGCAAGAGTAATTCTGACAGTTAAAGTACAGACACTTAAGCCTATGCTGGTATCATAGGGATGAGGATAGTTGCATTTAACCTGAAGTGACTTATCTTGCACAGAATGAGATGTATAACACTTTGATCTCTCATTTTGTCTGCAAATAGTACTGCTTTCAAATCAGTGTTGAACAGAGTATTTAAAGGACAGGTACAAGAAAACAACTGATAGTGAAAGCATAACTTTGATTCCTTTTTTTCACTATTGAGACTGTGAGGCACATTAAGATAGTTTTATTAAAACTGTATTTTGATGATAAGCATAAAATGCCTCTGTACAGGTTAATGTATACCGTGCCAGTTTTGCTCAAGTTCATAGAGTACATGCTGAACATTGAAAATTGGCAAGTCTAAATTACTTCCCAGTGGTATGACTGCATTGTGAAGTTGCAAGTTTGTGACCTACTCTGAGGTAAGAGTCTGAACAGTCTAATTCTGCTGAGAGGCAAATTGATGAAAATTATGACGATAATCCAATTGCCTGAGCATAATAGAAACAAATGTATTTTAGCTTCTATTAGCTGTGATTAACTTTTCTTTTAATACCATAATGTCTTCAGTAGCTTGTCATTTGAGAACAGGTTTTTTTACTGCCAACCAAGAGGAGCAATGACTTACTTGTACAAAGATTTTATACTGATTGTAAGGAATATGAATTTAGACTCATACCAGTGTTGTTACAACACTTTCTATGAATAGACCTTTCATACTTAGGACTTGTTTCTTCATTTTCAGTATAGCTGGGTGTGAAGGCATGTTTTGTTCTTTTTCTGTATCAAACTGACCTTATCTATCTTTTCAGTTCTTCCTGCAGTCTTCTTCTCAGTCTTTGATATTGGTTGATTGAGAGATTTTTTTAGAATGGCCTTATATATGTTTTTTCTGTGAACATCCTTGATTTATTGTTGTCATTCACATGTTGCCACTGTTTGTCAAGACTGGAAGACTTCTGCATGTAATCATGTTTACTAATTAAAAGATTATGTGCAGAACAGTACATTCCCCATATATATACAAAATAATTTTCATCGGCATATTTTTCTGTGTTAGAGGAGGATAATTACTTTAAAATGATTTTGAACTGTCTACCGTAACTAGAATAATTCTATGTGTAAGAAATTATGCAAATGTTAGTGCAGCATCATCCTCTTAGACAGTGCCAACTTTTTAACAGTTACTAGGCTATATCAGTAATCTCTCAGATTAAAGGAAAGATTACCTAGTGTGGTTTGCAACAGTGTTTTGTTCTTTTAAGATTTCATTAGAATTTAAAATTCTGTATCTCAGGATTCACTTTGTCAGACTTTGGAGATGTCATGTGTGTAACTATCTTTTGTAAAATAAAAGGCTATTTAAAAATCACTTTAAAGTTCAGGACATCAATTTAGCTTTTGATTTTGCATCTGTGTGTTACCCAGCCTAGGGGACACTGTGAGCTTCATGCATGCCAGCAACACTATTGTTGTACTCTGAATACAGTATTTGCTTTCTTACTTGAGGTGTTTATGTTAGCCCATTGTAAAATCATGGAATCTGTTGACTTGGAAAGTTCAAAGGCCATCTAGTCTAACAGCCCTGCAGTGAGCAGGGTCATCTTGCGTAGGCTGCTCAAGTATATACATGATCCATAGTTTTGGATTATGTGGATTATACAAAGCCTTTGTTACTCTTACAAACTGAAAATTGACCACATATGCTTTAAATCAATTGTGCTTTGCAGTTATGTGCACTGCTTTTCAAAAATGCCAAAGATTTGTCATAGAGGAGAGAATGTATTAGATAGTCATTCATCTGTTTAACTAAATCAGTTTTGAGAATATTGGAGATTAGAAACTGCTGGTATAGTGCGCCACAATACTGGTTCCAATACAGTTGTACATCCTCATTAGTGATCTGGATAATGAGAGATAGTTCAATCTCAGCAAGTTTGGTGATGACACCAAACTGGGCTAAGGGGCTGGTACACCAGACGATTGTGCTGCTATCCAGAGGGACCTGGATAGGCTGGAGAAATGGGCTAACAGAAACCTCAAACAGTTCTACAAGGGGAATTGCAACCCCAAAAATAAGTACAGTTCTGCTACTGAGTGCAAAGTAGCACTGGGGGAAAGATTCTTGGAGATCCTCGGGACACCATGTTGAACATGTACCAACTATGTGCCCATGCATAAATGCTGTTCTGGGATTCATTATAAGTTTTGCCAGCAGATCAAGGGGGGTCACCTTCCCCCTCTATTCAGCCCTGGTGGTGCCACACTTGGTGTACTGGGCTTCCTAGTGCAACAGTGCATTAGGCACAATGGGGAGAGTCCTGAGAAGGGCCTGTGTAGGAATTGTCTATCCTGTGAGTAAAAGCTGAGAGGGATGGGACTGGGGAAGAGAGGGTTCAGAAGCATTTTATCCATGTGAGGATGTAGAGAATTTATATCCAGGCCCTTTTCAGTAGTGCCCAGTGACAGGACCAGGGGCAGACATTGAAACACGGGAGGTTCCTTCTGAAAATCAGAAAACTCTTTTTCCCTGTGAGGATGACCAAGCACTGATGCACATTTCCCAGATATGTTATGGAATCATTCTCCTTGGGGACATTGAAATGCCATCTGGATATGGTTCTGGACTGCTGGCTTTAGGAGACCCTACTATGTGCAGGGGCTTGAGCCTGATGACTTCGAGAGGTCCCAGCTAACCCCAACTACTATATGATTTTCTGAAAACAAAATGTCTTCTTGCTTTCTTGTAGTATTACTTGTAGTATTATGTTTCCAAAGCTGAAATAAAATAAAGTGGAAGCAGTGGTTTTTATCTGTAGTTTATCGGATGTTATTTTCTGTGAGTTTTCATTATAAGGCCACCTATGGCCTTTGTACTAAAAGAAATGTGATCCTAGGCAAAATGAATGAACAATGTAGTTGTTAGTTAAGCTGCTAATCCAGTAACTACAACTTGATATTTGAAGGCCATTACTTAATTAACATTTCATAATGGCTGACTTTTTTCTTTCAGTTTCTCATACTTTATTTCTTAGAGCATGAAATAGAACTAGAAATGGCGTTCTAGGAAAAATCTCCTGTGAAACTTTTAATACATACCATCTTTTTATATTATTAAGAAAGGGAGTATTTGAAGTTGTACAACAGTGCATTGTTTGCAAGATATGGTTTCTGTAGTTAGTTTAGTGCAAAGTGAAAAGAAATACAGATTAGAGTAATGATTGACTAAACACTAACAACTAAATAGTGTGATGTAAAAAGCTCCACTATGATTTTTGTCTTTACCAGGAGCAATAAAATAAATTTTAGAAAAAAATCTTTACAGAGTTATGTCAATTAGAACATGACATTGCATTGTTATTATAATGTCTCCTCCACCTTTCTTTATTCTGAATCAGTTTTTCAAGAATGTTTTCTGAAAGCAGAGATTCCTTCATGCTGACCTCTTCCCCTCATCAGACAAGAGGACAGCAGTTTTGTTCCTTTGAAACAGGCAATTATGATGACACAGTAATAGTTGTTTGCCTCAACCACTTCCCTGGGCAACCTGTTCCAATGCTTGATGACCCAGAAATGTTTCCTTATCTCCAGTCTAGACCTCCCCTGGTGTAATTTAAGCATGTTTTCTCTTGTCCCATTGTGCTGTACTTGGGAGCAGAGAAGGACCCACCACGTCTCTACAACTACCTGAAATTCGTGCCTGGCAATTCACCCAACTTTTAACTGAGTGAAGAGTATTCCCATCAAAGCCATGAACAGCCAGTTTCTCCAGTAGGATGCTGTGGGAAACAGGGTCTTATCTGTGTGGAACAAGTCTCCTACATGTCATGCCTCACTGTCCCTCTTTCTGTTTTCATAGGAGGTGATTTCCTGTCCTTTTTAAGAAAAAAGAAGGATGAGCTAAAAACCAAACAGCTGGTGAAATTTTCATTAGATGCTGCTTCTGGTATGGCATACCTGGAATCTAAAAATTGTATACACAGGTAAGGAAGATATTTTCCCTAACTGCTCTAATTTTGATTGCTGGAAAAAAATTAGCTATTTAAGTATATATGGTGCTTGTCAACAGGATTGATCTCTACAATTTATAGAAAGAAGACTATGCTTTCTTTTCTAAAAGGAGATCATTGTTATTGCTAGTCTAATTCAAAACTGGTCTGTTCATTTGGGTAAAAATAAGTACTTAATTATTTGTTATGTGTATTGTCTTGATATTAATAGAGGTTAATGATTTTTCACCATAGTAATTTGTATTCTAGGAAACATAATTATCAGGCATTATGGTCTTGGGGAACCTTGTTTCTGTTCCTGCCATTCCTTTGGGTTGTTTCTTCTCCATTTTACTTGGCCATGGAGCTGCTTAGACTGAATTTGATGTTAATGTGAACTGAAAGGTGTCTCAGTCGTTTATTAAAATTATTTTAAATACCACTTTTTAATTTTAACTCCATTAGCTGTACTTAGCTGTTATATTTCAACATTCTACCTAAATTTGTACTGGCTTTCTAAAGCTGCTGCTTGAGTCATACTTTGACTAAACCTTTCAGTAGTAAGGGCAGTGAAACATCCAATCTGCTCTTTGTTTTCCTTTTTTTTTGTGTTCTGTGGTGTTTCGGTAGATGCAAATGTAAAGTTAGAATATGTCAGGTTTAGAATGCTTAATTAATCTGTGTGATTATTTGATGCACATTTTTATCTCCTTGCTCTTTCTTAGTTCTGTTTAAAGAATAGAAATGAGAGTGGGCTTAGGAAAAAAAAAAGAGGATGCTGCATGAAAAGAAGTTATTAAAAGAAATAAAAAGAGTGGTTGAACATATTCAGAAGAATGTAGTCATTTCATCTCGATTTAATTAACCTGATGTTGAAGAATTGTTTCTTGCTTTTCATTTTCACCATGTGCTATTGTTTAGATAGTTCCATTTTTTCTGTTAATTAGAAACACAAGATAAGGATGAATATGTGATCATTTCAGTTGGTTGAATAAGCATTTTTGAGTGGTCTTCAAGCATTTGAAGCATTTGATTTGTATGTGATGAATGCATTTGTCTGTAATTTTTAGTTTCCAAACCAGTCCCGTAGGAGCATAGAACAGAAGCTACAACTAGCTGATTAAGAGAATTTGTGCATACCATGATTTTGTAATGAAAGTAATTAATGAAATTATAGTAGAACTTTGTTGTAAAAATATTTTAATACCACAATAAGTAACTATTCTTTCTTCTGGTGTTGACATTTGCTAGTCACTACAACCTTTCAAAATCAAAATTCTTGAAAATATTTCTGTGTAGAAAATTGTGTTGTAGCTATATCCAAAGGTAATATATACATAATTCTAATTGAAACTAGCAGAAATATTTTTTTTGTGAATTACTGTTCTCCTTCATGCAGTTTTACTGCTTTACCTGTGAAATAGAATGAATTTTTACCATGTTAAGACTTTAAAAAATACATTAGGAACCATTTCATTTTTTAGAATAATTTAATGTCAAACTTATGAGGTTCCATTACGCCATGGATTGGAACTGGTCCAGCATAAAGCCACAGAGATGATCAGAGGGGTAGAGAACTTCTACTACAAAGACAGGCTGAGAGAGCTGGGGATCTGGGGATACCTGCAACTTTAAGGGAGCTCACAGGGAAGATGAGGATGGACTCAGCTGGGAGAGCATCACACTCCTAATCTGAGGGTCAGGGGTTCAAGTCCCCATCCAGGTATGAGGCTTGTCAGAGTTGGGCTGATGGTTGGACTTGATGATCTGAAAGGTCCCTTCCAACCTTGATTATGAAATGAAATGAAAAGTATGGGAGACTCTTTCAAGAAATATAGTGACGAGATGAAAGGTAATTGCATTAAACTGGAAGAGAATAGCTTTAGATTGGATATTCTGAGGAAATTCTTTACTGTGAGGGTGCTGATACACTGGAATTCTTTGCCTGGAGAAGTTGTGGATGCCCCATTCTTTGAATTGTTCATGTCCATACTGGAGGGGTCTTTGAGCAACGTGGTTTGGTGGGAGAATGGGTTGAAACTAGATGACCTTAAATGTCTCTTCCAACCAAAACCATTCTATAATTTAAGGTTTATTGTGTAGGCATTAATTTGTCATTATGAATAAACTTTATAATTCTTTAATCAGAACTGATGTGTTTCTTCAAAATGCATGATTTTCAGACTTAACTATACAGTGCTGTTCATTTCCTATCATCTAAGAGGAGTGATGCATACTGCTGCATTTCACTCTGCTTGCCATTTAGGAATGAATTAGAGTATTATATACCAGGTTTCAGGCTCTCAAAAATAGATTTTCAAGGGCTTTCAAGTTTTTTTTTTTTGTTTTTCAATTTGCCATTGTTTCCACTGCTGCATTAGTACATACGGTTTGTTCTAGAGAACTCAAGCTGAATCAGTTCTGAATTGGTGCTTCTGATTAGCCTGAAATCTTATTCACGAAACATGAATATTTTTCCCTCTAATGAGCTTGTATGATTCTGATCTGAAAGTATTAAGGAAGAAAACAGGAGACACATAAGTATCCAAAGACATTAAATTGAGTATCATGAATATTGTATACTTTAAATTCATTATAATTCATTAGGGACATTATTGATTTCTAAATATTCTGTAATGTAAATGGGTGTGAATGACAGTGAAGAGCTGCTTTTGATTAAGAAGTGAGCTTCCTTCTAAGTTATCTCTTTCACTGTGATACTGAATTCTGGCACGGATGAAGAGCAAAATACTATAAAAAGAAGACAAGTGCAGTTTTTCTTTTCAAACTCTGTGCATTTGTTGTAGAGGTTGATACTGCCTTGAGTGTCTTATTTGAAATTCACTCCAACCGCTGTTAAAAGGAAATTAGTTATCTGAGATTCAGCTTTTCCGCAGCTGCAAAGGACTAGTAATTAGAGTAACAGATGCATGGATTTGGATAATCAGAGTGTAAGAAATGTCTGGATGCACCTTTGTTTGCTGTAAATCTCATCATATCATCCTATCTCAATAACAATATGTTATCTTTAATATATTACTGAATTATGATCTACGCAGGAGATGGAGATCACAGCATGTGAGAACCGTGGGTTTGGATTGTGGCTTTTTTGGTGTTACTGTGTTACATAAATAAGCTTATGACTGTATTAATTTAATAATTAGCACTTCAGTGATAGAACTGAAAGTTCTGGTGTCTTTTTTAAAAAAAGTAACACACTACTTTATTCATCTGCTGTTAGGGCAGGTCTTGTTTGCTAATGGGAATTTCCTGAGCCAATTATCTGTACCATTTGTTGGTTTTCTTTGTAAATACTAAATTTTTAACGTATCTATTAACACAAGTGCAAAACAAAGTTTTTATTTTGCTGTAACTGTTCTGAGGCTAATACTGATCACGAATTGTTCCCAGAGGCAAGTTCTGTAAAGGAATTATTATATTCTTATGTTTCTGTTCAGAATGGAAAACTAATTTTTTTTCATAAGAGGTGTAGAAGTAGACAGTGACTTTTTCTTTCTATGATAGAATTTCTCTTTTTATAAGGCAGTTGTAGCATTATGTCTTATTTAAGTGGAATTTCTTTCAGGTTTCATTTCATATCTAGCCAATCCACAGCTGAATGGCATCCAGGGGTAATTGAGTATAATCAGGCAACAATGAATCTTTATATGATGATTTTTGAAGTGTGAAGCTTTCAATGAGGTTGATATTTTCATTTTACAGTAGCATTTCCCTCGTGCTCTCTATCAAGCTTGTGCTTGAATATCATCTTTATGTGTTCCCTGTAAAATGCAGAATAAGTCCCAATTATTTCAGGCCTGAAAGATTTCAGTATGTCATTTTTCCCAGGATTATTATTTAAAATGAACTATATTAATCTATAAATTGTTTGGCATGTTATTGCAGATATGATTACTTAAGAAAATTGCAATGTTCATATTGACAGTAAACTATTGCAATAAAAGTCCGTGAGGTGATACAGCTCACTTCAAAGAAAAATTATTTTCTAATAGGTGCTGCTCACAAAGAGATTCTCAACAAATCTAATGCATCTGAAAGTCATTGCAGTTGCTGAGAACAAATAAAATAAAATATACTATAGTTCTCAGCTTCTGTCTTGTTAAGAGAATTGTAGTATGCAGGAATACAGTTTTATGAAACATTTTACATATCACTGTATTCACTGAAAGAGTAACTTTGTCAAAGAGTATTCCAGAGTCTCTTATGCAAGGCTGGCAGTGAAGAAAGGTCTTATCAGCATGTCAACTGATTTGAAAGTTTGAGGGAGATAATCAAGCTACTTGGAGCTGTAGTAATCACTGAGTCTAATGACTTTTTGAGTATGCTGGGTCAGCCAATCCAAACGTTTCTGAATTGATTCACTGTGATCCGATAAATTAAAACAGCACATGCCATCAAAGTCCTTGCAGCCATGTCCATGAGCCAACAAGAGAAAATCGATAGCAGCGCGATTCTGCAAAAGCGCATGCCGCAAACTATTGGTGTCTAACAGCAATTCCTGTAAAACGCGATTAGTCTCATTGGCTTGTTTCAACAACCAGCAGGCTAATTTTTCTACGTTGGACAGGGCCCTGGCTGCAGCAGCACCAGGGGTAAAAAGCAAAACAAAAGCTTTAGCGGTAAGGGACCACAAAGCAATTTGATCATTACAATCAGGGCCTAATTGATGAATGGAACGTTTTTGTCGCCCTTGGGATGTGGACAGGGAGACATTAAGCCATTGGCGATGATTTGGGGCTAATAGGGTAAGTGTTCCTAAATAGCAAGGGCCCCCTATGACCTTTGCCGGAATTCCTTGCCAGGCACGATCACCACAAATTAAAAAGATCCCAAGTGGTAATGCTCTGGGTACACCATTAAACCAGAGGGCAGTGGCAACATTTCCAATGTGTGTCCCAGCAGAACAATTAATATACATAGTGTGGTGTGCATACAGAGGTGAGGATGACGTGTCATTGTGGCCACAGTAAGTGGGGAGGACATAGTTATCAGAGCTGATTGGGGAGACATTTGTCCATCCTGTGATATTATGAAGGAAGCGTATATAGGGGGTGCAGGTACTGAAAAGACAAAACCCAAAGTAAATACATGTCTGCGTCCAATTTTGGGAGGTATTGCCAATCTTCATTGCCCCTAGCAGCTCTAATTCCTGTGGGTCCCATGGCAGGGAAACATTGGCCTTCTTTAGAAGTTTTACCGTACAGGCAGCAGCTAACAAAGTTGAACATTCAGAAATATTCGCATTAGTATAATTACGAAATTCCTGGGGATCATAGTCGGGGAATCCTAAAAGACAGGTTTTAAAAGGATCTCCTGCAGATTGCAATGATAGACAGAATTCTTGTTGTCCCGTGGCATTGGCCCAAGCTACCCACATATTTGGTCTAGGATCTGTCGCAGTGATAGCAAAGCAAGCACATGGGATAATACTTAAAACTATTAGATTAAAATGCATGATGATTTCTATAAAAAGCACTTAAAGATCAGCAGGAAGCAGTTAAGTACTGAGAGAGGCACCTAGCCTCTCTCCTCTGTACTGAACAAAAGTCTGAAATCCCGATGTCTTCCCAATGTGGCAAAGAAGCCGGGCACTAGTTTTCTTTTCAATCTTCTGCAACGGGAGGAGGGGTAGGACTGTCTGTAGTCGACTCCTCCTTTTCAATGCCAAGCTTCGTTGTGGGCTGTTCAACAGTGACGGCAGAACGAGTCCATTTTGCTGGAACCC
>VZTY01018605.1:4231-43434 GCA_013400935.1 Turnix velox
TTTTTTTGGGGGGGGGGGTTTGTTTGTTCTTTTTAAAAAAATATTTAATTGCTAATATTTCTCTAAATTCTTTGCTTTGTTAGCATTTAGATGGGGAAGCCATGTTACTTGCTTTACCTGAATAGCAGAGTATCATGTTCAAACTTGCCTGCACAGACACATGCTGACTTTGTAAGACTTGAAATTAAAAGCTGAATGTGCAAAAAGGATTTAGTTCTACCAAAAGTACTTCTATTTGGTCATGTTAAATTAACTGCTTAACAAGAGTTCTCAACACAAATCCAAAAAAAATGCAAGATTGATGTCAAATGGCATCAAAATCACAGTTGTACCTCAAAGCAACCAAATTTATAGGTGGTCACTGTATGTACCCATTAAAACACTGACTGCCACATACTTTTGTTTTAATGAAGAGAACAAATAGTGCACAAAACTACAGAAACTTAAGAAAGACAAACAAAAAAGGTAAATAATATAAAATTAGTTTCAAAACACAAGTAACCATATTGCAGACAATTTGAGATTTACATATTAAATGAGTTTTCAGAGAACAATATATGGGGTAATGCATCAAAAGCAAGTCAGTCGAAGTTCAAAAAACATAATGAATAACTTCTAAGAATTCGCAAGAGACGCTGAAGGTCATATCAGTGAATGATAGTGTCTAATCATAATTGCCATTATTAGAATAAAATAATAACTAATGAAAAATACCCTCCTAATTAAAATTAGTGAATGGGGTTACACTTGCTATCATTGCATATTCTCTCCCTGAGATGCTGAGATGGCCTTTTTAAAGGGCAACTTTTGTGTATACATACTTAGGCTATTTAGAAAGTAATTGCTATGGGTCTTCCAGAGAAGCCATGTATGCTTTTCAGGAGGCAAATAAAATAAGTAGCCAGGTATTGTTAAGTTTTGTTGCCTTTTTAAAGGAAGATAAATACCATCTCCCATTACATCATTCTCCTTACATGTTCTATCCTTCCGACTATAAAGCCAAATAATGGAATGTTATTAAATCCATATTTATGCCTCAGACTGAAAATCACATACTTTGTGCAAATACTGGTATTGTATAAGTCAATCTCTTATGTAGGTATCAATATTTTGCAGAAATCTTGTAAGTTTCTTGTGTCACCATTATTTTGTCAGACTGCCCTGAAAAATGCAAGTCAGATGTTTTCCTATCACAAATGTGTACAGGTATTATTGCTTTAAACCTACCTTAAAATATCTATTGACATAAATAAAATTTATTTTTAAGTGGAAGCCACTTATTAGAGAAAACTAATGCAGAAGCTCACTGGGTAGAAAAGTAATCCTGAGTGCTGCTGGGATGAACAGAGCAGCCTTGTTATGGGGCACTGATGGAGATGTGCACCTGTCACTGTGGGCCTTCATGATGGAGGACACAAAGGTGGGACCACATGCTGAAGTGTGCTTGTGGACTTCATTCAAGGTCAGTGGGTTTCAGGGGTGGCAGAAGCTGCAGGTGCAGCTGCAGCTCAAATTCTGCCACAGCCTGAGTGAGCATGCGGGTGGGATCCACATGGCCAGAAATGAGGTCTGCAACACCCACAGCCTGTTGAGGGACATGTTGTATATGCAACTGTGTGTGGGTGCAAACGTACACGCTTGCACGTGTGTTTATGTAGGAGAGAACTGCACCATCCTGTAATTTTCTACAGAGGGATGCCTGCAAATCTGTAGGTGCTTACTGATGTTTCATAAATGTTCAGTATTATAGGGTATATGTTTTTGTTGTTGCTATTGGTCCCAAATGTATAATGCACTGATTACCACTTAAGTACAACAATAAATTGCTTTGATACTGAATTGATTTAAAACACTTCAGCAAAACATTTTTTTCCTCTCAGATGCTATAATGTGGGAATTTTTAGCAGAGTAGAATGACTCAACTTGAAATAAAAACCCCACATAAATACTATGTTAACATCTTCATCCTAACAAGAGAAAATATCGTCTGCAATCCAACCAAACATACTTCATGTCATTTAAAAATTATTTCAGAGTCTGAGACTTTGCCCTTTGGAAATTGAGTGTAATGGTACTTCCTTGGTTCAAATGGTAGAAAGTCAAGAATGCAATCCACCAGTGACAGAATGGTGCTCAACTGCTCCAGGCCTTAAAAGAATCATATGAGTAAATAGGTTTGTCTCCATTCTTTTGAGAACTTGTGCACCATATTTGTAGGTGGTGTCTGTATACACTCACTAAAATACAGACATACTAATACATAAAGTAAGCCTATAGATGAGTAATTATTATTATTAATAAAAAATAAATTATTCATCACTCTAAAGGAAATACTCTAGGTTATTACAGAGAGAGTGGTCTGTCCATTTTCTATTTCTTTTTTTTCTCTATAAATTATACATGTAATTCATTGAAAAGACATCTCTTTGAAACAGACAGTTTTAAGCAACGATTCTGTTCAGCAAGAAAGAACCTTAGAGCTGTTATAAACTATGTCTATTACACTTCTTATAGGGTTGATACTGATTACCATCTACCTATGTTATTACTAAATACTTAGAAGTGCTAAAGTTAAAATAATGAATGACTAATCTGATAACCTGCAGTAACAACATGAATGTGAAACAAAAATGCTTTGGAGCTGTCTCTAAGGAACAGCCTTGAAGGTAGCATCAGTAAAAATAGAAGCAATTCAGTTACAAGTAATTTTTTTAAGGTAGCAGAGAAGAAGGTTTGACACCATTTCCACAACAGAATGGAGTTATCTAAAATACTGACCTAGGCAAGGGCATTTTAGAAATTAAATAAAGCAGAAAACAGAAAAGAAGAACTGTTGGAGAACAATGCTAAGTTGAATAATACTGCATACAAATTAATATGGGATGGTAAAATGATAGTACACAATATGTCAGTATCCTTTCTTCTGGTATTACAAAAGGAGCTCACACTACTTAATAAAAATTAGAGGGGATTATTCTGGAGTTTTGTTTGTTTGGTTGTGTTTTTTTGCTTTCAGGGTTTTTTATATTTTTTACATTTTATTTTAATCTCTCAGGGGTTTGACTGGCCAATCATCTGTAGTTCATTGTGAGAAGAAAATAATGCTTGTTTTTTAAAACCAAAATAATTTTATGATAAGATATTCTAAAAGGCAAAGATGCAAACAATGTGAGAGGTTTGGAGAACAACTCCTATAAGCAGTTGCTAAGGGAGCTGAGATTTTTAGCTGGGATTTTTGGGTAGGCTGAGGGAAGACTCTAAAACTACATGAAAGGATTGTGTAGAGATGTGGGGGTCGGTGGGGGTCGGTGTTTTCTCCCAGGGAACAGATAATGAGATGAGCAAACAGCCTCAGGTTGCACTAGGGAAGGTTTAGATTAGATATTAGAAAATTTTTTTATACTGAAACAGACTGTCCAGGGAAGTGATGGAATCGTCATCCCTGGAGATACTCAAAAGATGGGAAGACAAAGTGCTTGGAGATATAATTTAGTGATTGATTTTGTCCGTGTTAGGTTGATGGTTGGAGTCAATGATCTGATAGATGCCTTCAAGTTTTAAACTCATATCCAAGGAGATGCCACTCTGAAGTCTACAAGCATTCAGAGTCTACTTCATTCGCTGGAGATACTGAACAATAGTTCACCCTATATTGTGATTACAGAGCTTAGATGCACATTGAAAGAGAAAACACTAAAATAATTGGTAATATGTGATACAAAAGCTGTGTAAGAATTGTAATTTATTTTGATAGAATTACCCCATATAAATTATTTCAGGATTAGGACTAGTGTAGACAAGTAAATTAAACTGCATGAAACCAGTTAGTAGCTTTACACTAGGTTGCTCATGGGCTTATTGTGATTGATGTCCAATCCAACAGTGCTGAAGACACAATTTACTGTACAGGAAGTAAATTGTGTGAAAATACTACAAAATTACATTTGGTTTATTTACTGTCATGGGTCATGCTAAAAGTCATAGTATATATAAATTAAAAAATAAATGCATAATTGGGGGAGATTTTTTAATATGTATATTTGCTTCAAATGTTCAACACAGACATGATACAGTGAGGCTGCTTTACACATCATCATTATTTCTCTTAGTAGTAATCCATGCAGTGCATGAAAAAAGCTGGAGGTGGCTTTGCACTCTAGACAATAATTCAGGGATGAGTTAAGATGCATAGGGCTAATAACAGCTACTTTTTAAAATAACTTGTAAATGATCTCTGTGGAAGTGCTCCTATTCCACCTACAGGAGGCATCCCACTCAAAAGCTATCATTCTGAAGTAGGATTTTAACCACTCTGATATTTGCTGGAAAACCAACACAGTGAGCTGCAGGCAATCCAGGAAGTCTCTGGAGTGCCTCGATGATAACTTCCTGAAGCAGAAAATAGACAGGCCAACACAAGGAGATGCCATACTGGGTCCGATAATCACCAATAACAGTGAACTCATCAGGGATGTCATGCCTAGGATGAAATGACCGTGCACTGGTAGAATTCACAGTACTGAGTAAAGTGTGTCAGCCAAGAAGCACAGTCAGGATCTTGAATTGTAGGAAAACCCCCCAGCTCTTCAAAGAGTTACACAATAGGAGAAGAATAGGGTCCCATGGGAAATGGTCCTAGGAGGCAAGGGGGCGAAACAGAGCTGGCAGATTTTCAAGAACATTTCCCATAAAGCACATGAGTGCACCATCCCCAGGTGCAAGAAATCCAGCAAGTAAGGGGAAAAGACCAGAATGGCTGAGTCAGAAACTGCAGGACAAACTGAAAAGCAAGAAGGATCTGCACAACCAGTTCAAGCAGGGACAGGTTTCTTGGGAAGTGTACAGAGAAGCCATTTACTTATGTAGAGAGGAGGTCAGGAAGACCAAGGTGCAGCTGGATGGCATCAGAACAGCTGCGGCCACCAGGTCAGGCAAGGTGATTCTGTCCCTTTGCTCTCATGAGACCCCAGCTGAAGTACTGCATTCAGCTCTGGAGCCTTCAGCACAAAGAGGACATTGATCTGTTGAAGAGGATCCAGAGAAGGGTGATGAGGATGACAAGGGGACTGGAGAACCTCTCCTATGAGGACAGGCTGAGAGAATTGTGGCTTTTCAGCATAGAGATGAGAAGGCTCCAGGGACCTCATTGTAGCCTACTAGTACCTGAAGATCGTCTATAAAAAAGGTGGAGAGGGACTGTTTTCCAGGGCATGTAGAAGTAGGATGAATGGCAATGGCTCAAAATGAGAGCAGGGCAGGTTTAGGTTAGACATGAGGAAAAAGTTCTTCACTATGAGGATAGTGAGGCACTGGAACAGGTTGCCCAGAGTGGCTGCGGAGGCCCCATTCCTGGAGATACTCAAGGCCAGGCTTGATAAAGTTCTGACCAACCTCATTTACTATCACTCACAGCAGGTGGAATTGGACTAGATGACCCTTAAAGATACCTTACAACTCTATGATTCTATGGTTCTATGGAAATTGAGAAATTTATTAGGGAAGAGAGAGAAGAAAACAGAACAAGCTTTTTTTTCTTTTTGCCTTAACTTCCTCACTTTTGCATTTTCACTCCTATAATCCTCATCTTTTCCCAACAACTCTTGTAATTTGTAACCCTTCTATATCTTACTCATTTCATCATGTTGTTTAAGAAGTTGTTCAGTGCTGGCTTCTGTCTAACCCATAGCAGGCATAGATATACCTCAAAGTGAAATGAAACAGAAGCAAAGAATATTACTTGTTAATAATGCTCGTAAGACTCTAGGTGAGGGTAAAAGCATCTTTACAATGAACTGTGATGTAACAAAGAGAACATTTTTCTTTGTATTCAATATTGTATTTTAATTCTCCTCAGGAACTTACCACCAAATATTATCTTTGAAATACATCAGCTATTGAATCTTCTCAAAGCTAACTCTTACATTGGATCTGCAGACTTTGATAATCACTGACATTGAAAATGAGCCATTGTAATCCTTTCCTTCTGCTCCCAGGGAAGAGGATATCAATTGTAAGACTAATTGAAAGTCCTACTTTTGAATAAGTAGTTAAACACTTGCTTGGCTCCCATTGACTTTGATTGCTGTTAAGTAATTTTGTAAGTGTCCTTAAACAAGCTCTGAAGAAGCAGTGTTGACATTGCTAGTGAATGCAAAATCAAAGAAATGTTTACTAAATTGATAAAGTATTTGTAAGTCACCAAAGCTGCCAGACCACACCCTAACTTCCCTGGATCTTCACTTAATATTTTAGACACAATTTTTTGCACTTTGCAAGATGATTAGAAAGAATTTTTACACTACTGAAAAAGCTAAAATGAACATTTTCTTTCCACTGTCTTTTGTAGGAAGTATGTTTATAAAACACCAAAATATTCAATTCACAAGGAGGTGAAGAAGAAACATCTCTTACTGAAGATTAATTTTTAACCAAGCATCTCTTCCCCAAGAAGAGGGCAGGCCTGTAACTTCCTCCGCCAACCCTAACGTATGACAGATAAGCAGTGGTCAAATAGCTAATAATTAACAGCAAATTATGTGGGAACAGCAGCTTCAGTTCCTATTCCAGCATAAGTCCTCTTTGCAATCACACAGCAGTACGTCAGTGTCTTGTTTTTTCTTTGTTAAAACAGTACTGGTCATAGCATGAAATTACTTTGGAGGACAAACACATTAAAGATGAGGAGGAAATCTGGACACTATGATAACAGAGATTTCACAGCTACCTGAGATAAGGAAACAATCAAGAATCATTGTCTGTTAAAAACCAGCAATAAGATACAATATAGTATGATTTTAAAAAAAAAAAGAAAAGCCCAAGATAGTCTTGCGCCAAACACATTTCAAGGGCATTGCCAAACTAATCCTCTCACTCTTACCCTTTACATCTATATACGTTTCCAAAACTTTCTTTTGTTTATGATTCCTCATTGTTTGTGCTAGAGGGACATAAACATTGACAAGACAATATTGCGGCAAGCACAGAGTAACCAAAGTGTGATATTTGGAACAGACACAGGGTAAAGGAGAGTGAGGGTACTAAGCACAGCTAGGGAGCAAGTATCAGCTTTGTAGTCACTCCTTTAGAAACACTACAGCCAGTTTAGTTTACTCTTCTTAGAAATATAAGCTCTTCAGGGAAACAGTCATTCAGATTTGCAAACAATTCCAGAAATTCTGCACTGCTTTCCAGAAAACATCTCCCGGTAGGAGAATAATACTACTTTACTGGATCGTGTTTTTTGCAGTATGCTTCCATTCAAAATACAGTATCTTTATCTTCCTCCATAAAAAAATCAAATCTTCATCGACTGACAGAAATACAGAATAGCTGCAGAAATTATGTTGATCAATATAGACTAAGAACTTTGTTGATTATAAGCATGGCAAACATTGTAATGAAGTCATATTTTACTTTTAAAATCTTCTTATAGATTTATTCTTTAAAAAAGGAAAGAAAAAGAAAAAACAAAGGAATTATTTGGATCCTATATCTCATCTGGAACATGATTTTTGTATTTGCTTTTGAAGTCCTATTAAACTATAAAGTGGTATTTATAGTTAAATGAAGGTTTTGAGAAGAAAATCAAAACACATCAGGTAAATGGTTCTTGGCAGCTTAAAGTGCCAGGAGAATTCACTTAAGTATATTTTTCCATTAGTTCTAAAGAGTTCACTAGCTTCATTACTATAAATGAGAAGTTTTATTAACTTTAAAATATCATAATGACTTTAAAGTTGTTATTATATCTGAACATGGGGAATGGAATGGTGAATGCATTAACAATTCTCAGTTGGTAAGAAGTGGCAGATTATGGCTATAAATCTTGGCTTTGATTGTATCAGCATAATAAAGTGCAAGGGAGCCTATAACATTCTGAACATCTGAAATGAGAATATTTTCATAAGGAAAGAAAAAATCCTAAAAAGTCCAAGCTCATAATCTAGTGACATTTAGAAGACAATGGCATTTATACACCAGTAGCACGTATGAGACAAATATATTAAAGCTTCCAGAAGCCTAGAGGCTCAGAGAGACACTTACACAAATGCCAAGAAAACCCCTTAAGTATCTGCCTTCATTTCAATGGTAGATAGGTATCTAATTGGTTTTGAAAACAAACATCCTCTCTCTCCTCCCTGTCTCTTCCTGTGATTTGCCTCATTCTCTCATAAAGCAGCCTTTAAAAAATGTAGTCCCTAGAGTTCCCATTGCCACTGGAGGATGAGGCCAGCAGAAAACATGCAGATTGGTTTACCTTTTCTCTTTGCTCATGGGGGGCTGCACTTCGACTCTGCAGATTTAATGTTTGCTTACTTGGAGTTAATAGTTATCATTTGTAATAAGACCAAAAGAAACCGATGATAAATAAACCTGTTTTAAAAAGTTCTCTGAGCACACAAAACCAATAAATGACATTGCTTCTGCATATAACAGGAACTGACTTTAGGTACTTCAAGCATGGATGTCACATACTAAGGACTAAACAAGGCTTACAAAATTGTGTTGTACTATGTGATCAGTTCAGCAAACATGATAAATCAGCACATTTCCGATACCTTCCATTCTATAGACTGGAGGATTTAGGTTGCTATGCTCCTTGTGAGTGTAACATCTTTCATTAGGTCTGCCTAGTGAGGAAGAAGGATCTTTGTCTGCATTTTGACCTAGCTGGGAAACTCTGTCCTGCATAAAAAAGAATAATCTTGCCTAAGACTATGCTGAGGGAATAATTCTAATTCTGCTTGTGAAGCATTAAGGCAGAGGGCTGCTTTGCATACCCACATGAGGAAGGTATATATAGGGAGAACCAGCTTATGATGTTGCTGCAATTACGGTTAATTTGTATGCCTTCATGTTCTGCACTTCTGCGCATTAACTGCCTTCAGGCTTGAAGCTGGAGGGATCTTAAACATCTTCCCAGTAATGCAGATATTAAATGGCAAGGATAAAAAAAATCCAAGGATGTACTAGGAAGTGGAAAGTTCTCAATGATATAAAGGCAGTTATAGCATTTCACAGAAAGCCAGCTCCATTTCCATTAACATTAGAAGAGATGAGAGAAACCTCACTGGAAGATAAAAGGAATTGACAACTATTCACCAGCGGCAAGAATCAATTCCCCTGGTTTCCAGATCGCATGCATTTTTGTGCAGGATGTGATTGGCTTTCTGAGCTGCAACACACATTGCTGACTATCCAGTAGCTTCATGAGGGCCAAGTAAATTCATTTTGTCACACATTTAAAAACCTGCATTTTTCCATTCCAGTTATCTCAACATTTAACTGCCATAACTGATTTTAATAGTAACTGATACATGCCAGCTTCAGCTAGATATATGATCTGGAGCTATTCCCTAAGGATATGGAAAATAAGACATGCACTTATTTTGAGAGAACTCATGAAGAAAAGAGTATTGCAATGTAAATCACAGTCATGGAAAGATGTCACTAAGTATGGGTTAATGCCAGTGCATAGAAGTGTAACCCTCTGCTGATTATCACACAAAGGGAGAAAGGGAACTGGCAAAACTGTGAGTAATGCTGCAAAATTTGCTAGTTTCTTTTAAGGTGGGGAGCTATTAATAAATGAAGACACTACTACATCAGATATTTTGTGATTACTTATTCTGGTTAATGATTTATTCTGATTAATTACTCTTTTTATGAGTCATTACTGTATTTTGTTAACAAAGTAGTAGTTGGCAATCTCCATCTTTGGATCAGAGATTAATCTAGTTGTAAGATACAAGAAAGCAGAGGGCTGCCTATGCCTGCGAGGTTTTCCTTCCATTAGTTACCCCTTTGAAACACAGTAAGGAATGTTTTCAAATGCTGATGAAAGAAAGACTATCAAATATTGTTACAATCAGTAGTCAGACTATTAAAGGATAAAAAATTTAATTTGAACCAGTATCAAAGCCTTGCATGTTGATCTGAAGTTTATTTATACTGAAGAAAACCTTCTGCATCTGCAAATTTCCAGAAATTTCAAGGAAGAAAACTTCATAAAGCACCTATTTGGATTCTTGACTGTTCCTGAATCTGATCAAATCACATTGTAAGAAGAGTGCATTTGGTGGCTCCTGAATCAAAACCAGTAAAGAATTGCAGAAAACTGGAACCTTCATTGTAAAAATTTAGCAAGGCACATATAATATTCTGTTCACATTGTAATGCTGTCAGTTATGTTAGTTCAAATACAATATAGCTCTGACAGAAATTTAAATTTTAAATTTAAGTTTTAAATCAAGATTGATGACAAATGCTAGATGTGGTCTGTGATTCTATGCTACACAACACAGAAGAAAAAAAAGGAACCTTAGTTTGAACCAAATGGAAAACATATTTCCTAGCTTAATAAATTGGAAGGGATCTCTAGACAGAATCAAAAGGGAAATAGGAAGTAACAGTGTATATGTTACAGGAATGAGACAAAATCAGGAAATGTAAATGGCAACAAAATTGATATGAACAGAATCTGTACTGAGTTTTTCTTGAGAAGATTGTGAGTTTCCAACTGACAACACTTTGATGACCAATTCAGTTTAAATATACTGACATCCTTGAAAAGTTATTTTGGGACATAAATCACACTTGAAAAATTTTGAACTGCTCTACAATAATTCATAAGCTGCTAGACAGCTAGGCTGCTAAGAGGAGGCAGAACTTTTTCTGTGTGCAAAGTACAGAAGGCTTTAAATTTCCTGACAAGAATAAGTGGGGATGGGGCACCAGAAATCAAGTATAGATATCGCCAGGACAGAATGAGAGGACTCCAATGCTCTAGATACTTTTGCCTGAGCTAGTTTGGTGTGATAGTCAGTCCACTGAGCAATTAATCACAGATACACAGTGACTTCCAACTGCAAATTTTTGCAATTAACTTCCCAGTGATAATGGCTTTTGCAGACCAGTTCTTGAAATAAGCTGATTAGCCATACATCCAATTACCAGGTCTAAAGTCCCAAAGAAGACTGACACAAGGTTACAATTCATGATTTAGAAGCAGAACACAGAATGAGTCTCATTTCATTACATATAGTTATAGAATGAAGAATGGTAGAAACATTAGTCTGGGAAAGAGACACTTCTATGCAAAAGAAAAGTGCAAACAGAGATTTCAATCACATTTACTGAGTATGACATTAAGGAAGAAAACTCCATCTTTTGCTTTTTCTTGAAAGTACATACAAGGATGTCTAAGGAGTTTGAACCAGGAACAATGAGTCTATGCAGACTTGGAAATTAGGGTTGGTAGAAAGTGATAAAAAGGAACACTATGATTACACTGTGAATACTGAGTTAGGTCATAGAATCATACAATCATAGACTAGTTTAAGTTGGAAGGGACCTTCAAGATCAGCTAGTTCCAACTCCCCTGCATAGGCAGGGACACCTCCCACTAGACCAGATTGCTTAGGGCCTCATCCAGCTTGGCCTTAAACACCTCTAGAAAGGGAGCATCCATGACCTGTTCCAGTGTTTCACCACTCTCAACAAAAAGAATTTATTTCTTACATCTATCCTGAATCTTCCCTCTTCCAGTTTACATCCATTATTCCTAGTCCTGCCACCACCTATCCTATTGAAAAGTCCAACCCCTGCCTTTCTGTAGGCCCCCTTCAGGTATTGATAAGCTACTATGAGGTTGCCCGAGCTTTCTCTTCTCCAGGCTGAACAACCCCAACTCCTTCAGCCTGTCCTCATAAGGGAGATTCTCCAGCCCTTTGATTATCTTTGTGGTCCTCCTGTGGATCCACTTAAACAGCTCAGTGTCCTTATGTTCAGGGCTCCAGAAGTGGACACAATACTCCTGGTGGGGCTTCACCAGAGCCAAGTAGAGGTGCAAAATCACCTCTCTGGACCTGCTGGTTACACTTCTCTTGATGCAACCCAGGATCCTGTTGGCCTTCTGGGCTGCAAGTGCACACTGACTGCTCATGCTGAGTTTTTGATCCACTGACACACCCAAGTCTTTCTCTTCAGAGCTGCACTCAAGCCACTCTCCACCCAGCCTGTATCTGTGCTTGGGATTGCTCCAGTCCAGGTGCAGGACCTTGCATTTGGCCTTGTTGAACTTCATGAGGTTGGCATGTCAAGTTCCTTCTGAACAGCATCCCATCCTTTTAGTATGTCGACTGCACCACACAGCTTGGCATTGTCTGCAAACTTGCTGAGTGTCCACTGACTCTCACTGTCCATGTCTCCAACAATGATGTTGAATAGCGCTGGTCCCAGTATTGATCCCTGAGGAACACCACTTGTCACTGGTTTCCATTTGGACAAGGAGCCATTGACTGTAACACTTTGAGTGTGACCATTCAACCAGCTCCTTACCCACTGAGTGGTCCATCCATTAAACCCATACTTTTTCAGTTTGTTGATCAGGATGTCATGCAGGACTGTATCAAGTGCTTTATACAAGCCCAGGTAGATAATGTCAGTTGCTTTTCCTTTATCCACTAATGCTGTGATTCAATCATAGAAGGCTACCAAACTGATCAGGCACGATTTGCCCCTGGTGAGGCCATATTGTTTATCTCCAATCACCTCAGTATCATTCTCCTCTATTTTTGCAGTGCTGTCAGGAGGACCTGCTCCATGATTTTGCCAGGCACAGAGGTGAGACTGAGTGGCCTGTAGTTTCCTGTATCTTCTTTCTTTTCCTTCTTGACAATGGGTGTTATGTTCCCCCTTTTCCAGTCAGTAGGAACTTCACCAGTCTGCCACAACCTTTCGAATATTATTGCCAGTAGTTTGGCAACTTCATCTGACATTTCCCTAAGGACCCATGGATGGATCATATCAGATCCCATTGACTTGTGCACCTTCAAGTTCTGGATGTGGTCTCACACCTGATCTTCACTCACAGTGGGTGAATCTTCCTTCTCCTAGTTTATGCCATTACTCTTTGAGACTTGAGTGGTGCAAGTGGAGGCCTTGACAGTGAAGACTGAGGTGAAGAAGTTATTGAGCACCTCAGCCTTCTCTAAATCCCCCATGACCAGCTTTCCAGTCAGAAAGGGCCTGCATCTTCCCTAGTCTTTCTTTTGTCACCTATATACCTGTAAAAGTTTTTCTTATTCCCCTTTATGTCCCTGGCTAGCTTTAATTCTATGGGGGCTTTAGCTTTCCTAATCTGGTCCCTGGCTGCTTGGACAACCTCCTCATATTCCCATTACCATCACCTCTGTGGATAACCAGATTGTTTGATTGGTCCCTAACCCTGTTCTCATCAACGCAGGCACACTCTTCCCTTACCTTGACTTCTGGCATCCCAAAGTACTGCCTCAATGGCAGAAAGTGAGCTGCAACCTCTTCCCCCTTTGTATATAGTTTAAAGCTCTTCTAATGAGCCCAGCTAATTTCTGTCCCAGGATGCTTTTGGCCCTCTGAGATAGAACTTTCCTATGTNTCAACGCAGGCACACTCTTCCCTTACCTTGACTTCTGGCATCCCAAAGTACTGCCTCAATGGCAGAAAGTGAGCTGCAACCTCTTCCCCCTTTGTATATAGTTTAAAGCTCTTCTAATGAGCCCAGCTAATTTCTGTCCCAGGATGCTTTTGGCCCTCTGAGATAGAACTTTCCTATGTATCCCTATCAGGTCTGGGGTCTTACAAAACCAGACAATATCAAAGAACCCAAAGCCCTGCTTGTAGCACCAGTCTCAGAGCCAGGCATTCATAGACTGAGTCCTTGTATTCAGTCCCATATCATCACCTGTAGATAGTAGGAGGGAAGAGAAAATAACTTGGGCCCCAGACTTCTTCATTAACCATCTCAAGGCCTCTCAGACTGCAGGACATAGCTTCCTCCCCACTTGTCTGGAAGACGAGCAGTGAGTAATATTCTGTCAGCTGCACCAGGCAGGGGAGCATCCTAGTGATATCCCTCATCTGGGCTCCACGTAGATTGCAGACTTCCCTGTGCTGAGGGTTAACTCTGCATATCGGTCCCTCTGTTCCCTTCAGGAACAAGTCACCAACAACTAGGATGCTTCTCCTTTTCCTTGTAGAAATGGTAGTTGTATTCCCCGAAGGCCTATGTGCTTTTAGTGAGTCTTCTGGAATATGTCTCCTGCCCTCCACTTAAACAGGACCTCATGCCTATTCTGCAAGGGTAACTTGGAAGCTGGGGGAGGTTGAGAGGGGATTTGTCTGCAGGAGAGGATTTGTCTGCATCAGCAAAGCTAAGGCAAATGGGCAATACAGGCAGCTAGGGGTTGACAATGGCTGAGATTAGAAAGAACACAGATAACAGAGAACAAGAGGAAGCAAAAAGTGAAAAAAACCAGTCTCCCTGATTATTGTTTTCATCTGCAGAAAGTGAAAATCAATTGCAAAAGTTTAACTTAAAGTATATAGCATGTCAGTATCTAAGGTAATTTTTTTTCCATGCCCAACTATGATTTATTCCAACCATAACATGAATGAGACTGTAACTAGAAAGAATAAAGTGTGGGTAATCTCTTTTATGGTACGCCCAATGAGGAGTGAGACAATCACTTCTAAGGAAGTCTCTAAACTCTGCAAAATTACTCAAGATACAAGAACAGGAAGGCAGGTATTAAATAGTATTTTGTTAATACTTTGCAAATAATGACAAGAAGTATATTGGCTCAGAGCGACTCACCCTACAACATTCTCTCCTAAATAGTGTCAGGCACTCATCAAACTACTATAGTTCTGAGAAATGGGGAAAAAAAAAAAAAGCAAAACTAATATGCATTACTTTTATGGACTTTTGGGCTTTTAACTTGTAGAATTTATAGTATATTACTTTCTAGAACTTTAGTAAAATAAGTACCAATAAATTACAAGGACAGCCTGAAAGATAACTAACCTCACCTTCCTACTTCAAGCACTTGAAACATATTAAATAAAACAAAGACTGCATCCATATATAGTAGTATTTTAGAGTGTGGGCAGATAATCGATTACCAGGTAAAATCTTCCTAGTCTCTAATCTGATCCCTGGCTACTCAGACAACTTCTTTGTATTCCTCTCAGTTAACCCTCTCTTGCTTCCACTCCGAATACACTATCTGTTTGCACCTGATCAAGTCCAGAAACTCCTTGTTAATCCATGCAGTCCTCCTGGCATTCTTGCCCATCTTCTTCCTTGGGATGCACAGCTTCTGGGCTTGGTGGAGATTTGAATACTGCTCAGTTGTCCTGAGACCCTCTTCCTTCCAGGGCTGTTTCTAATGGAACCCAGCCAAGGAGGTCACTCAAGAGGTCACAGTCTGCTCTCTTGAAGTCCAGAGTGATGAGCTTGCTGCACTCCTTCTTTGATGCCCCATGGATAATAAACTCTACTGTTTCATGGTCAATGTATGGAAGGCTGCTCTTGAGCTCCATGTTACTTACTAGGCGCTCATCATTGGCAAGAACAAGATCTAGCATGGCTCTTCTTCTCATAGGTTCCTGTACCATTTGGAGGAGTGAGCTGTCATCAGTGCACTCCAGGAATTTCTTGGCTGCTGGTGCCTTGCTGTGTTTTCCCTTGAACAGATGTCAGGGTGGTTGAAGTCACACATGAGGACCATGGCTTGTGAACATGCAGTATTTGCATGTAGTATACTTGACTTGGAGTTAGATTGGGAAGATACATCAGCCTAGACTTATGTTGCCGGGATTCAAATTAATGACATGTCTCTGTCTTAAGAGCCCTATACTCTGTGTTCTAGGAAACAGCAAGTGATGGTATTATCTGAGGGTATGTGCATTCTTTTCTAAGCCAGACTCAACATGTCTATTTACAAGGACACTCCTCTTCCAAACTGATGCCTTTTTTAAACGCCCCTTCCCCAAGTCTTCCTCATTATGAGAATATACAGAAATTAAATGGGGTTTCTTCTCCCTGTATGCATCACCATCTGATTTTTTATCTCAGAAGAAGCTCATAGAAGCTCAGTAAGACAGCTTTCATTATTAACGTAAAGTTACGGAAAGGAAATATGTTTTTTGGTCAAAGTTATATGAGAAGAAGTGGAGCTGAGATTCATGTGCAGCAATTCTCAGTTCTTCATTCTGCATGCAATAAAATATACTGATTATAAAATGGCTTGTTTTCTGCAAGAATACAGTAACATCAAACTCTGAATGAGGAAATGAGGACAGTAAGCAAAAATAAAGGTAAATATTTCATAAGTTAGTGCCTGATTTTAGCTCAGTTTGACTGCTGCAGTCTTGCTTATCATATAACTTCTTATCTTTCTCCTGCCAAGAAAAATCTTTCTCATGAATTAGTGGAGCATTTTCAGATATAAAAATGGGAAATACGTATGCATGTATTATTGTTTCCAAAACTGGGAAGGTGTTAGGACAGAAAATAAACTTTTTCTTCAGTACTTTCAGTATAGTTTGCCTAGAAAGTCATAGCTACATTTTCAGCTCATAAAAATTGCCTTCAGTAGGGTAGATATTCTTATTTATGAGCTCAATGCTGTTATTGTTGTTTCTTCAGCAATTATGTAAGGACTATTCTATGATTCTATGAACCCAACTGTAGTGATCTAGTCCGAAAAGTTAGGTTGCTGAGATGTGAATATCCTTTTCCACTTTTCATGTCTCTTTTCTGTTGATTTGGAGAGATAAGGGGTGAGACTGTTCTAACTGAATCAGCAAAACTATTTATAGAGTCAGACAACATTAAGTACCTTACATTAAGGCTGTCAGCCATCCATCACTCCGCAGAATTACTTAAATACGCAATTCCATTTTACACCCAATACAGACCAGCTCTGCTTCAAGAAAAGAATATTCAGAGAGTTACAGTTTTCATTCTAAATTAGCATGAAAAATGAACTGTAGAATCTCAAAACTTAATGCACAATGGGTTCATTATTTCTTGATGGTCTATGCTAATGTTGTTGCTAATACCTACTTGAACTAAATAATCCTTACATCCATTATTTGAACTCTCTGCCATGAAAAAAATCTCAAATTTAGCTCTTCTAAAACTGTTCTCAGTGACTAAGGTTTCCAGAAAACCTGAGAGTGGCAGAGTTACTGGCAGAATTATTGCTGCATGTGCACTTTGGGAGGGAGAGTTGGAAAATTAGTCCCAATGCACACACATTGCTGAAACCATTGCTCTCATAACTGACTGATGGATAATAACTGCTTTAATAACTCTCAGTCCAGGTTTATGTTTGTTTTGGATTTTTGACATAAGATGAGGAAACATATTTACTATCAAGTCTTACCACATGTAGATTTAGTAGTTGTTATTAGCACAAATTATGTGTTCATGTCTGTTAAGCTCAGGTGTAACTGAGCAGGGTATGTTCTGACAGCTCTTAGAGAAAGAGCATTGCAGAGGTATCCTACAAACTGCTCTTGAGAATTTTACTGTCAAGAAAAAGTTAACTAATTGATGTAAATAAATTAGTTACAGAAATATCTCCATTTGAGAGCATTGGGATGTTTATAGCAGTCTTTGCTTGTAACTTCAAGAGCAGATTTTACTTCTCTTACCCATTACACTAGGCAGTAAGAACAGCAAGTGAAGTGAATTCTGGGATGATATTAAATTAGACAGGAAAGTGTATTCCATTTTAACAGTTTAAACTATCCTACTGTGAGGTGATAGTAGAAGGTGTAAATTAAAGATCAGTGGGGAATTATCATAATTTGCCACTTCAAATAATCTTTTGCTAGTTGCATTTTTGGCCACACACTTGGTTTCTCACAGAACTTATGGCTCCTCATCTTTAGTTGCACAGATTAGAATGCATATAAAGGTGTAGCTTACAAAAATGTATTTGTTCCGCTGCTTATAATTTCTGGTTCAATGAGATAGTTTCAGTTACAGTTAAATTAGTCTGATAAAAAAGTCTCTTAAAGCTAGGTTAGCCAAAAGGCTTTATAGTGGATGTAATTCATGATGGTCTGTGGTCTGTGATACTTTGTAAGGAAAAGACTCCAGAAATTGGCTTGGATTTTAATCTGTTTTATTTAAATGCCAAAATATAAGAAGAAAGCAGCTGCCACAAGAAAGTTGCCTTAGCAGACTGTCATGCAAGTCTGATTGTAACAATGAGATCTTGACTATGACACTAATTGCACAAGAGACACTAAGAGCACAAGAAAAAAGCATTTTCTGCCCAAAGTAGCTCCTTCACACACAGAGATCCCTTCCTTCTCATATTTGTCTGCAAGTTTCTCAAGACTTTTTATGTTAAAGGACAAAGCTTGTAGTCCATGTATGTCCAGTATGAGGATACCCTCATACTGCAGATGTGGCCTTTCTCTTCTCTGAATGCATTATTACTGAGTTGCTGAAAGGCTCTGCTACGTGTGCTCTGGAGAATCTGGCTGACTTTAATAGCACAGTCATAATAGCAATGTGCAGAATCTGGGCAGCACAAGAGAAATTGATATTCTCTTGATATTCTGTTCTTTTGTGATTAGGTCAGAACAAAATTTCATTTCCAGAGAAATTAAGTAACATTTCAGCCTCTGACTTCTCAAAATATTCCCTTCCCATAGCTGTTCACAATGACATACTGCCTGTTGGTAAAGGAGTGAATTTCAACATGTGTACTGTTGTTCTCATGGACTCTACTTTGCTTCTCTGTCTGATAATCTTACATTTTTTTCAATGTTAGGAAAGGTTCACTACTCTCATTTTCTATTACTTTCATGTAATTTCTATTACTTTCATGCCTACATTAGAACAAGTCTTGGCTTTTCTGTATTAATGCAATAATTAATTCAATCACAATCTGTAGCATACTATAGATGAAGCATAGTCATTTTTCTTGGTGAAAGATACAGCTTTTAGGTGGGGTGCAGATGAACATAGCATTTTTCATTTTATGCTTCATAGTGGCATTGTTCTCAACCTCATGTCAGGAAATATGCAGATAACAAACAACAGTATCACTTCAAAGATTTGTAGACTATGAGAAGTAGCTGTCAGTGAAGAATGATGAGACTACACCACTAAGAATGAAGAAGTGAGGGAGGCTGCTGAATGGGTAGAGGAAAATAAGGAACTAATACTACTTAAAGTGGGGCAGCATGAAAAAGAATGTGATGTCACCAGGATGGGGATTTTCTGATTATATACCTTCCTATAGAACATCCTGCCAGCAATGCATTCCTTCTGTGGCTGTCATGAAATTGATTTCTGATAAAAGGTCCCTGCAATGCACACTTTAAATTTCTTCAGAATTTTCCCATGATGTATATGAGTTGATTGCAGTTGAGCTATTGGAGAGGGTCCAGAGAAGGGCCACGAAGATGATCAAAGGGTTGGAGCAACTGCCCTATGAAGACAGGCTGAAGGAGTTGGGGTTGTTCAGCCTGGAGAAGAGAAGGCTCAGAGGGGATCTCATAGTAACTTATCAATACCTGAGGGGGTCCTACAGAAAAGCAGGGGAAGGAATTTTTAACATAATATCAGATGGGAGGACTAGAAACAATGGATATAAATTGGAGTGGGATAGATTTAGACTAGACATAAGAAAGAAATTCTTTACAGTGAGGGTGGTGAAGCACTGGAAGAGGTTGCCCAGAGCAGTTGTGGATGGCCCCTCTCTGGAGGTGTTTAAGTCTAGGCTGGACAGGGCACTGGGCAGCCTGGTCTAGTGGGAGGGGTCCCTGCCTATGGCAGGGGGGTTGAAACTCGATGATCTTTAAGGTCCCTTCCAACCCAAACTATTCTATGAGTCTATGAATAGTTTTCATCTTCCTATAGCTGCAAGGCTGTATCTGCCTTTGTGTGCTAAAAGTGGATCCCCGTGGTTATTCCATGAAACAAATACAGTTCTGGTTTTCCTGTTGCTTCTGTAATTGGCATGCAAAATGTGTTTGTACATAAAATGAGGACAGAAATTAATTAATCTGTAATTATGTGGTATCATTTGATACCTACCTATATGATAAAAAATCAGTGATTAAATTTTGTTTCAAAGGTTTTGTTCCTTAGTCATGAAATAAGCCCAGTAATTATCCCTTGGTATTGTGGAGATTATGTCTTCATTATTACATTCTGAATTTTTTTCAGTTAAGAAAATTTGTTTGTATAAATCACTCAGCTGACTCTGTTTGGTTGATTCTCCCTTTTTTTAATTGTAGAAAGCAGGCTCTATGGATTATGATAAAAAAATTACAGAACATCCCAGCAGTGACCTGTGGTTTGTATGAAACTTCTGAGGGTTGAATCATCACAATAAAAGTAGTTTCATGTTGTAACTATGGGGGAGATAAGCCTATCCTTTGTATCAAAGTCTCATGTTTATTATTCAGTCAGTTGTGGAGACAGAATCTGTATGTTTTTAACTGCTAAATTTCTAGTCCCTTTTTAGTGCACCCTTTGAAGTGGATTAAACAGCATTTGCACTTGTGTATAAAGTCTTTAATTCACAATGCACTGAACAGGGTCTTATCACCATAAGCACTTCTACAGGGAGCCTACAAAAGTGCCAGACAACTCAACTCCTTATGTGCACCTGGATGTATAGCTCAGTTGGGAGAGCATCACACTCCTAATCTGAGGGTCAGGGGTTCGAGTCCCCGTCCAGGTATGAGGCTTGTCAGAGTTGGGCTGATGGTTGGACTACATGATCTGAAAGGTCCCTTCCAACCTAGGTGACTATGACTTGCATTGGCAATGACCCCTTGAGCATTTTCATGGTTTACCTCAGCCTATCCAGGGTCCATCACCTATCTCTGCTGCCTAAAGTTAGCCCGAGAGCATTCTCCTCCCACAACCAATCAGTTGCCATGAGGCAACACTGCAGTGTTTCTTATCACGAAAGAAATCTTCATTCTCTTACAAAAAGTCCTTTTGTCTCTGCCATTCCTGCATCCAGCCAGTGCAATCCCTTCTTGGACCTTCTTGCCCTCCATTCTGGGTCATTCTGTCATCACAAATAACCAGTGCTGAGCAGCTACAATATGAATTTCCCATTCACTCTACTAAGTGCAAACACAAATCTTGTACCTTAGCCACATTTGTTGGATTTTCAGATGGTCAGCAAAATAGCAATTTTGTGGCAGAAAGGTTGCTCTTTCAGAAGATATGAAGTCTTCTTTGAAGTATGGAGATACTGGAGCCCATATATTAGTTATTTGAAGCCACTGAATCGTCTGGGTAAAAATTTTCAAAGCCCACAACTTCAAATCAGACTTTTTTCTACTGTCTTCCTTTTACACAAATTAGGTGTGAAAAACATTTAGCCAACTGAAAAGCCATTCTTGGGTGCTTTGTGAATCAGCAAAGCTGATTTGTGCCTCTAATTCTGGCATTGATGTTAACTTATCTCACTATACTGTCATGGGTATAATTTTGTTTCTTGAAAGTATTTGGCAGAGATGGGAAAATGTAGTGAAAATTACAAACAGTGCTACTTGGAGTAAATTAACTCTACTATCTAATTTCTTGTTACATGTTTCTGTTTTGGGAATCAGGATTTATATTTTTACTTTGAATAAACAGAGTCAATTAATCTATTCTTGAGTATAAATAAATTTTCTAGGTTCATGAAGTATGTTAGTCTAGTGTGAGATAGTTTGATTGTAATTGTGTGAAAGTTTCTTTTTTTTTTAATCAAATAAATATTTCAGAATGAATGCAAATTTTAATAAGTGGCATGCCAATGTTGATGTAGTTATCACTGAAACATGTCAGCTACTTTCACATCACTGATTATTGAAGCTGAGAGTCCTGACTTCAATGTGATTGTGCCAAACAGGAATCCATTATTATGAGAAATACAGTGCTGGGTGTTTAAGGATGAGTATTTGAGAGGTCTTTGGCAATTTTTATCTCCACTGACTTCAGCTGGACACAAACAAAACTAGGATTTTTGTAACATTTGAGTGCTACATCATCTAAACCATTGTTACAGTGTTATTTCAGACTTTTTGAAAAGTACTTTTTAAATAACACCATGGACTAAGAGTTGTGGGGTTTTTGAAAAACATTTCTTCAAAAATGTTCAACATAGAGGTTCAACATAGAAGTCTGTAACGTAAGCAGTGATACTGTATATTGATTTCTCTCCTTATCATTTAGCAGTTAGAGACATAGGTATACTATTAAGCGTGAATTACAGCTAAGAAATTCTGTACTACAAACACTTTCTAGCATTCATAGCTGTGCTTATTTAAAGGAGGACATTTTTCTTAGTTTGTCAGAACTTCCACTGTGTTTTCCCAAATAAATTCACCTGGAAGGAAAATATGTTTCCTGGACATGAATGCATTTATTGAAGGTATACTTTCAAGCTGATTAATGTAAATCAGCAAATTCACAAATATTTTTCTGCAAAAATAGTGGCCTAATTTTTTTTAATGTGCAGGATAATACCAATGAAAATTTTTACAGAAGTTTCAATATATTTAAAAGGAAATTATTGTTGGTATGTTGATCTATACATGCAAATACATTCTTCCATAGAAAACTGTGACGTACCTGTAATATGCAATTTAGTGAGGCAAAGATATGAGATTTATTTTTTATTTAGCTACCTAGGAAGTATTTTCTCTTTGCTATCAGGTTTATAAGTTTCATAATAAACTGAAGATTTCAGGTTCATGAATATAGGATTGGTAATTTTATGGAAAATTAATCTTAAATACCACATGATGCATATTTGCAAGCCTATTATATTTTGCCAGAAACATGCTTTTGAGATTGCCTTTTGCACCGTTTTTGCATCATTACAAGGGAATTGCCAGCCAGGTTGTTGAAGGTGGAGAAGTTCACTTTTCTTTGTTCTGGCTTGACTAGAGCTGCCTTGTAGTTCTAGGGTGATAGGTAATTTCATACTTTCATAAAATTGCTTGCAGGGAGTTCAAAGTATAATGAATTTTAAAATGAGTGAGGAATAAACCAAAATTTCCAGGCAGTCTTTAAAAAATACATGTCCATGATATAGGCATACAGATATAGGTCTGATATGTATCTAAATAGAGGTAGACAGAACAAAGGAGCAAGCATCTTCCTAATGTCTCAGAAAAATATGCTTTGATGCACTGAACTCTAGGTAATAGACCCTCAAATAGAATTTGCTGACACTTTTCCAAAATAATTTGAGATGTACAGGAGCAAAGTACTGCTCCAGAGATTATTTTGCAATAGAGTATGGGAAAGTATGATGTCACTTTCATAATATGTGGAATAAAAGATGTTAGAGTGGGAAGAGTTACCAGGGTTCTTTGTCCAATGTGCTGACACTGCTTCTGGTAGAGGGAAGTCTAGTTGTTATAGTCCTCTTCATTCCAAAAAAGAGCTGAGTAAGAGGTTGGTGCTTGGTATGGTATTTTGTGTCTTCTGTAAGACTGGTGCTCATTTCTGAACACTTTTTTTGATTAACCACTGACACAGAGGCAGTACAAAGTAATGTTGATTTTTGCTTCATAAAATAGTTAATTTAGAAAGACTTCTTGCCAGTCTTTGTAATACAAAATGAGCAGAAATCCAGGTTGGGAGGTTAATTTGGATAGGATTGTGTATCACAGTAGAGGTTCTCCTCTCAGAAACCACAAAAGAGAAACTGAGAGACTGAGCAGATTGCATTCATCTCTTGATGGTAGTTTCAAGTCACAAAGAAACATGCTGCTTGGTACTGAAGAAGCTAGCTAACTGTGATAAGTAAAAGATTTTAAATAACAGGAATATTTATCCCAAGCTAAATTTCTTACAAGTGTTTTAACAGGTTTTAACAGGTGAATTTTATTTCCAAAGGTGCAGTGATTGTCTCCAGGACTTGGATACATGAAGTCTTCAGGTATGTTATTTATACTTTACATAACAAAACAGCTTGATCTGAATGTGTCTTATATTACTGCTTGCAGTTATGTTGCAAGAAAGTTAAAAATAAAATGGTTTTATTCTTCTGTTTACAAATGTTGGTCTATCTTTCTACATAGAAGACCTAGAATGTGTGTTGTGTTCTTTTGATTGACCATAGCAAGTTGATCACAGGTCACATATCTCATCAATCTTGAAAGGGCAGAACAGGCTTAACTGATTCATTGAATGTTCAGTTTTGTACTGATTTGTGACTTCCACTCTTAAATCATGAAGCCTCTACAAGAAGAATGTAGTACAATCTCTGTATGACATTATTCTTTATTTATTAAGCCTTAGTTATGACAGAACATGTAACAAAGCTCAAGTTCCTGCAGCTCATTATTTTCTTCATCTTTGCCTTTATATTAAAAAAAAAAGAAAAAAGGAATAGGATTTTAGAGACCCAGAAATTAGATAGTAAATAAAAATACAGTATCTTTTGAGGTAAAGAATATCCTGTTCATTTTTGCTGTTAGATTTCATGGTTCCTCATTCACTTCTGTAGCATTTATGCATTTGTGCATTGTAAGTGAGTGGCTACAGATGTCAGAAAACACACATGAAGCTGGAGAACTAATCAGTGAATTCCTCAGTGTTTGTTGTATTACATTGTCATCCTGATGCGTTTACCCACATTCTTCCATTCACTTAGGCCTGAAAATACTTTTGAGTCCCTGTCCTCCTCAGACCATGTTAGATCTTTTGGCAGATGTGTCACATGTTTCATATATGTATGTTCCAAGTGTCTATCATCATCAGAAATAAGAAGAGTACATGTTCAGGAACTATGTTCATGAAGTAGATCCAGTGGGACTGGGATGTGTCACAGTGAAGAAAAACATTTGCATACGTATGAGTAATGCTTTTCACACGTGACCCACCAGAGTTACTGCTAATAGTCAGAGCAATTGACAGCTGCTTTGGTGTACCCCGCATCAGACACTGTAAAAACATCTTATTCCAGTCTACCAACAGGTAGTGAACAAATTAGCAGTAAAAATAGCCAAATTGGCCAGTTGCAGAACTTTTCATGCAGCAAGGCTACTAGAAAGGTTCTTGTAGCTGGTATTGTTACTTAGTTAATTCTAAATAGTTGGTATGCTAGTCTTACTTTCAGATTAACTTCTGATAACTGCTAGATATGTGATTTCAGTGGTCCTGGGAACATACTTTCTAGGTGACTATCGTCATAATTTTGGATTTGATTTATGTGTTTTGCTGGTGTATCAGGGAGGACAGCAGTCAAGCTGTGGGAAGGAACATCTGTGTTACTCTCAGGGCGGCATATTCTGCAATGCAACAGTTAGCTGCTGTGCGTCTTCCAAACCAATAACCTGCAGTGCGAATGATCTTATTAATGCAGTTGATATTTGTAGCATGTACCCTTTGCATTTGGTATAAGAAATTGATTTGTGAGTGCACAAAATGCTATTAAATACTCTTAAATATTTATCATTTCAACACTGAATTTTGTGTCATTCATCATAGCTTCAAAAAGTCCATTGAACTTTTGAGCTGGGAGTTTCAGATGGTACCACCACACTGCTTTCTTTTCTCAAAAGTTCTCACTCTCTGCTCTAGCACCTACTCTCTTTTTCTTTTTGTTTTGTTACTATCTCTGGAACCATCTCTGTCAAAAACCCTCTGAAAGTACTACAAATCCAGTACCAACTTTTAAAACAATAAGAACCAACATTGCATTCATTACATCACTGTTCTTTTATCTCTACTAGGTCATTCCCCAGCCCTTGCTCATGCTCTTGACTAGATGGTAAACCCTTGGGCTGGTTCTTATGCTGTGTTAGCTGCTATCCTCTTTTTCTGTTAACACTATTGAAAAAAATGTGATCAATAGTAGAGGGACTGATGAATGTATACCCACAGATTATAAAGAACTAGCTAAAGAGTAGTTCTCCACATGCCTAATTTCTTTTTCCTCTGAGACCTCAGCATACAGGTGACATTGCAAAAAAGGACGGTCAAAATGCTAATGCTGCATTTTAGTCATATAATTCTCAAACCTGTATTTGAATCAAAATTTCAGGCCATCACAGTCTAAGCTCCTGAGGAGCAGAAGTAGGGTAGATTGCTGTCACCAGTTATATCATAAAGTCTCGCAGTATGGGAAACTGGGTTTTTCTTCAGTCACACATACCTGAACAAAGCCAATGAAAAACAGCCCCTTCATTTAGGGAAGTAATGGGTATGCAACAGTAATGGATATGCAACACAAAGTGTAGGCTTGTTATGAGTACTTTGCTCATTTTACATTGTGAGTTTTCTTTAAGAGGTATACCTGTTACATACTTATTCTATGATGCTGTGCCTTTTCAAAAGTATTCTCCAGAATTTAGCTGTCCTGTCTCTACAGTCAGTACCTCAGTTCACTTTCAAACACATGACTGCAGTATTGGCAAAAATACAAGCAGAGATTGAAATTTGTGTTAAATATTAAAGCTATCTACTTAAATAGATTTTGAGGTCAGGAGGAGGGTGATGGGGAGAGGGGTACAGTTAAGTACAGTGACATGTTCTTCTGAAGGTTTCTTATGTAAATGCCAGTTTTGCTGAATGTTTTCCACTTCAAGAGTCACGGCTTACATTATTGCACTAAAAATACTGTATTAGCAGAGTAGAGACAAAATAAGCTTTCTTCTAGTGCTATAAAACAAAATGCTACCATAAGCCAGATTGCATTGATATCTCTCAAGGTACTGTGAAATAAGAAAAAGCTGTCGATATTTAATTACTATTTTTTCAACATTTTATACAATTTCACAGAATCACAAAACATTTGAAGGTGACATTTGAGGTTGACATCTCTGGATATAGTCTAGTTCAATGACCTGAACTTCCTGTTGTATGTCCATGTACCTCCTGTACTAGAGAGGGCATAGCTGGACCCAGAACTACTGGTATGTCTCACAAGGCCTAAGCAGAGGAGAAGGATCAGCTCCTTCAATCTGCAGGCATCATTCCTCTTAATGCAGCCCCTCTTCTTTGCTGCTAGAACATTGTTCTAGATTATGGTCAGCTTGTCTATCACAGACTCCAGGTTCATTTCTGCTGAGCTGCTTTTCAGCCTGATAGCCTCCATGCTGTATTTGATCTAGGAGTGCCTGCTATTCTCTCCAAAGTGCTAAGTTTTACACTCCCCTTTGCTGAACTTTGCTAAGTACCTATTGATTTGTTACTCTAGCTTTTGAGCCCCCTCTAAATGGCAAGTCATCATTCTAATGTATTAAGTATTCCTTCCTCTTTTGTATGATTTTAAAATTACTAAGGGTGGACTCTTTCCACTAATCAGGTTTTCATAAAATGTTGGAACAGAGTTGACCCAAGAATCCATCCCTGAGGTGAACCGCTACAGAATGACTTCCTCCTGCAATTTGGGGCACTGATCACAATCCTAGTTAGCCTTTAAGGTCCAGAACATTCTATAGTTGTACTGCCAATCACCTTTATGGTTTTGGAAAGAATGCCAAGGTTAATTTAGTTCATCTGTCTGTAGTTTTCTACATCCTCCTTCTTATCATCTTGAAACTAGGGATAACATTTACATTCCTCTACTACTCGAGAACTTCTCCTGGGAGTTAGGCCTTCTTTTAGACCCTTTTAACCTTTTAGATGTTAGGGGTTTCTTAGAGGTTTTAAATGTTCCCAAACATAATCCACCTCCTCTAATGGTAAGTCTTCATTGCTCCAGATGTTAGCTCTCATTTCAGGCATTTGCAATTTCCGAGGGCTTCTCTTGCTATTGAAGAATGAGGTGAAGAAATTACTAAGTCAGGCTTTTCTGTGTCCTTTATGAGACCACCTCTTTCTTTTGGAGGCATGCTCTTACTTTCTCTAGTCTTTTATTTGTTGCTGATCTATTTGTAGAAGCTTTTCTTGTTGCCTTTTACATCCATTGACAGATTCAACTCTAGATGGGCTTTGGCTATCCTTATCTTAACTCTATGTCAATGTCCCTGCTTTATCCCCTGTGCTCATTTCTTATGTTTGTTTTCATCCAAGACTTCATCTATCACACCTTTGTTTTATTTCTGCAGTGCACCACCTATGAGCTTAGAGAAGATCCTTGAAAATGAGCCTGCTGTTTCCCAAAAAAGTAAGGAAAAAGCAGACAGGGAACACAAATGGGTCTGTTACAAGAACTCTACAAAAGATGACAAAGAAAATAATTTCTTAATAATCAACTAATTGTTTGGATTTTTCTGTTGGCAATAATCTAAATTTCCTTTATGTTCTTTCCTGATAAAAATATCAGAATGTATGTCATGAATACTGACACTAAAGTAACTCTCAAGTAGTGAATGTTATCAGTGTTGAGCTTTTTCTTTTCTGGAGAATTTTGCCTTGTTAACTATAACAAGTGATTTTTCGTGTTTGTCATCAATCAACACCTTCAGGTCCTTCCTTCCTCAGCTACTTTCAATCCATCCTCCATCCTTGTGCTTGAGATTGCCCTGATGCACACGCAGGACCTTGCCCTTGGTCTTTTTGAGCTTCAATAGGTTTACAAAGTCCCAACTCTCAAGTGTGCCAAGGTTTGTCTGCATAGTACCCCTTCCTTCGTAGTATGTTGACTGCACCCCACAGTTTGGAGTCATCTGTAAACTCAATCCACTTTGCCAACTAAGATGATAATCAAGACTGATACCAGAACAAATTTAGGGACCTGGATGTCATGTAAGGACAGTGTCAAATGCTTGGCACAAGTTCAGGCAGATGATGTAGTTGCTCTTCTCTTATCCACCATCACTGTAATGCTATTGTAGAAGGCCATAGAATTTGCCAAACACAATTTCCCTTAGTAGAGCCATGTTGGGCAGTCACCAGTCACTTCCTTATTTTCCATGTGCCTAAATGGAATTTCCAGGGAAATCTGCTGCATGATCCATGAAATTCACTGGACTGCTACAACTTATCAAATATGTTGGGTAGTGGCTTGGAAACTTCACCTCAGGAATACTTTACTTGTATGCATGACTTTTCTTAGTAAAAAGAGCATGTCTTTAATAGGGATTTGCACTATGTCATGCTACAGGTTACATTTTCTGCTTAAGAGAAAGGAAGAAATGGTACTCAGCAAAGTTCTTATTGGAGCAACTGTAATCTTAATAATTTTTTTTCAATGAGCTTTCTTTGATGAGATTCTCTTTGGTTCAGAACATGATCTTCCTTTTGAAATCCATATGGAAATTACTAAAAAGTCTATGCAGGAAAAACTGGAGTACTTTCTTTTTAATCCTTGCAGTTTTAATGAATCAATTGTACAACAGAGCTGCAAAAGTAGATTATGTGAAACATGAGCTTCATGGTCACTGGTCTTGATTTACAAGATATTGCTTATGGCTTTGCATTCGCTCTTTATGATGTATTAATTGACTGTGTACTGATATTTCCTCATTCTAGGTTGAGTATATTTCAATAAAATTAAAGATTATCTGCCTTACAGGTTTATTTCAAGCATTCTGAATGTGGTGCTGAGAGATGCTGTTGTCCATGACAAGTTGGGATTATCACAATCAAGTGTTTTATTTTGTCTTCATTGAGCAGCAAAAAAATTCGTATGGTAAAAAAGAAGTACTGGGCTTTTAAAAGCACTGAGCAGGTAAGTCTTTTGAAATCAGCTTGTTTATTTGCAATTACCAGTTTTATTTCTATTGATGGTGTATATAAAATCATAAATCATTGCTTCTTTCTAACAGGGTTACCTCTTAATGAACATCTCAGAATAGCAGCTGTAGCTTGAATCAAAAATTTCATACTGTGTAAGTTAAATATGAGAAATACCAGGTTAAAATAAAACTTTAGTCTTGTATCTCTAAACAGAAGGGAAACAGTTCTAAGTAGCTCTTAGTTCTGAGCTTTGTTTTCTTTGAGAACTTTGTTTTGGCAAAAAGAGACTGACTTATTGCCACTACACTGTGTTAATAATAAGAATCTCTGCTACATCTAGTGTAGCAGTTTCATTGCACCAGTACAAAAGCAAAGGAAATAATTAGGCTATCAGAGAATTTTAGTTGCAACAGTGTAAGTTATTACTTACTTAAGACAGTTGTCTCTGTGAAGTTTGGGCTTGAGTGCATGTTTATTTCATGGTTACCATGGTGTAGATATTAGATTATCATTGTTCTGAGAATTCCCTATCATCTTCAACTATTGCTCCTGTTTTGGTATCTAAACAACCTGTCTTGTTCCTGAGACCAATCCTAGAATCCAGTCATTGTAATACAGAGCAATGTGGTATAAAAGATTTCAAACATTACCAAAAATTTATCATTCTTGCCAGATTTTACTGGATGTTTCACAAGAAGAGAGGGTAAACAGATTTGGTTTGTTTCCTTTTTTCTGTTGCTGTACCTTTTCTTTTTTCAACCAAAATCTGAGAAACTATGCATTAATATGGCACACTGGCAAAGAACTAAATTGCTTCATGCTTTTAGCTGATAAAGAGTGATCATACTCATGGCTTGGTAAAGACTGAGAAGTGGTATTTTACTTACCAATTCAAAGCTGTCCTGGGACTATATCTGGGGCAGCAGTAAATACTGATGCACAAATTCCAAATTTATTTCAGTTGATCCATAGTGATACACATTTTAGGTCAGGAAACAGTAGTGTGATCATTCAGCTGTCACTGTACCTCTCAGTCTGTGGAAATTTCTGATATGATCTTGTTGATAATAATCTGCTTAGACAAAAGTGCATAAAATCTATCTTTACATTCATTTTCCCAGACTTCTGGTTTTGGTGCAGATCAGATGTATCTCTCATGGCTGCACCATCATTGTGTTTTGCTTATTTTCAAAAGATATTTGCAACAGCAAAATGTTTGTGACAAGTGAGAAAAGTACTTTTTTTTTCTATTTAGTGCTGCAACTTAACAGTCCTGTGAGTTCAAAAGTAATTATTTAAGGACTATGTTTGTTTTAAATATTTTGCTAGCGTAAAAGACTCTGCTTTTTAACCCTGAAAAACTCAGAAGGCAAGCAGAAAACGAAATAACCAGTGCCTGAAATACGCAGTTTGATACTAGCAGTTTCAAAACCACAATGTAGTAGTTCAATTTTCTGATAGAGTTTTGGGGAATTTTAATGCTGTTGTATAGTGATAAATAAAAAATATGTTTAAAACAGAATCCTTGACTGCATTCAGCTACTTGCTTCACATTAATTTCCCACAGAAACTTAAAATCTAATAAAATATTCTTCTTTTAAACCTATATTTCTTATAGTAGCTTTATTCTGTTGAGCTCATGTAGAATTTGTTGAATTAGGTTTGCTTATGCTTCCCTAATCTTCTTTAAAATCCGTATTTTCACCCATTTTAAAAAGAAATTGTAGCATTTAATTGAAAGATATTGTGGTATTTAATTTAAGCTATTAAAATGAATTAGATGACATTTGAAGGTCCCTTCCAACTCTATAATTCTATGAAAGCAACAGGAGTAACACTGTCAATTACACTTCCAGATGTGGGGAGTATGTGGAATACAAGAAGCAAAAAAAATATAAAATCCTAATTTTGCCTTTCATGAAATACTGCTTTTTCCTTCTGCCTTCCCTCATTTTTACAAATCTTTTGTTGAGTGTACCCTAAAAACTAAATATATTTAAAACATCATTACACTTTTCATCTCAGTAAGGGTTCACATTTTACATGGGTTGCATCAAAGGATGGTTCCTACTAATACTCTTTTGATTGAAAGAATAGACAGACAATAGGGAGCCCTGCAAGGAGCTTGTGGGAGGAATCCTTTCTTAAATATTCTAACTTGAATTACCAGCTGATGAAAATTGTTTGCTAATCAAAGGGCTGTCATGACTTCCATCTTTGCCCTTTAAACTTTATTCTTAGGTGATTTTTCTTTGTTTTCTTTTTTTTTCTTTTTTTTTTTTTTACTCTGAACTTGAAACAAAGAAACAAACATCAAGAAACAGTGAGAAACCTGCCAGATCAAGAATTTATCCTATTTGTCAAATTTATCCTATTTGTCAAATTTACCCTAATTGTCAAATTTACCCTATTTGTCAAATTTACCCTATTTGTATATGCATCTGATTCTGATATCCTATAAAGCCTGGGTGGTATTTTAGGGCCTGGAGGGAGAGCAGGCCAACCCCAGTTATCTGGTACACAACTCATTTATGTTTATAAAACACTGTTTTCAGTCCATGGATGCTTGCATTATGTCTTTAAACAGTAAAAATAAGCCACTGCTTTTTTAATGTGGGGATTCATTTTGTGGGAATTCTTTGCAGGGAACAGTTGCTTTATATAGTTTCACTTCATTTTAATAACACTAATCACTCATGTATGAGAGGCAAAGTCAGGAAGTCCTCAGGAAGTTTCAATGGTTATAAAATTGTCTCACCAATCAGACTTCAGAGTACCTTATTCTCTTTTAAAATTACTGCATAACACAAATTTAAATATTATGCTAATACATTTGTCAAACTCAGAATATTTTGCTGGGTACTAAAGTAAATATAAAACCATTCCAAAAGGTGATGATTTCATATTGTAAAGCATATTGTAAAGCTAAATGTGATATGCAAATTAGCAATTTTTGGAAGGACATGAAGGAAAATAAATATTTTCCATGAGGAGGCTTTGAGCACCTGATAATAATACCACATACTTTCTTCTTATTATTATGAATGTATGATATTATTATGGATTATTATTCTTTTTATAGAATAAACTGTACAATAAACTGGTAATTACAAGTCAATCTGGTGCTGTTTATACACTGTAAGAGTACTGTACTAACAGTATGAAGTTAGAAGTCAGCACATCTGGAAATTCAGGAATGAGTTCGTCATTTTTTTACCTGCTCATGTGATTTTGTGAGAATATTTTGAACTTAGTCACTGCTAATACTACAACTTTGATTCTCTTTGATTTATTCCTCTCCACACATTTTTTTAATTGAAATATTTTTGATGATTCTGCTAAATAACCTGGGGTTTTTTTCATTTCATTTAGAGACTGATGTCCCAAAACCATGCAAATACTTTAAAATATAAGGTTCATTTTTCTTCAGGTTGTTCTGCAATCTGCAGTGGTAAAAGAAGGTACATGAAGGATTGAACCTGAAGACTAAGAAAGCAAATTAAACCTAAAATCATTTACAGTTTTTATTTGTCATTATAGTTTTAGTCTCATTAACTAGAGAATGTGAGCCTCATCTTAGGACTTTTGAGTCCTAAGTCATACAATACTCAACACTTTCTGAAAGCAAATGCATTTCTATAAGTCTTTTTCCCTTGCCATCTGAGATCAGATGATTAATTTTACTTGAATATTTTTTGAAAAGAAAAACTGATGGGGGAAAACTGTTTACATATTTCAATCTGGGCAAGACTCTTCAATAGAGCTCTGGGAAGAAGGTGTTGCATTTCCTATTAACATCACGGGAACTGGACTCACACTTTACTGGCTCTGTGGAAAACAGCGGGTGATTTCTTCCTCTTTGTTATCTTCTCCTCTATGTTATTTCAGTCCTTTAACAGGTTTTTCTGCCTCTGATAGACCAAATGGATTGCAGAAAGTGCTTTCTACGGCATCTCTGCCAATTGGGAATGGGTACATATGCTGACATAGAGGTGTGGAAAGGGCCAGAGGGAAAAGAAGTAACAGAAAGAGAAAGCTATCTTAATAACTTCCACTAAGTCATTAAATGAAAATGGAGAAGTGGGACAGTAACGAAGGACTCCAAATTCTTAGGAGAGATAGTGCTGACTGAGAAAGAACTTTCCTCACCCCCCTATTGTTGAATGTGGGAGGACAATCTCTGAGAAGGACCTGTAGAGAGTATCTCTTTGAAACGGTTGTCCCTGATTGCTATGCAGTGTGGGCATTGAGGCTGTGTAAACCAGGCAGATTTGGTGGTGTACTTCTAGCTCAGCACTCATGAGAGCGTGAAAGAGTTATCAGACCTATTTTAATCTGCTTTGTTGGGAGACCCATCTAACTGATGGGCAGAAAAACATCTATAGCAGGCATTTTAATATGCATCAGCCTCTAATATGAAAAGGAGTAGACAAGGTAGGGTTTGCTTTTACCAGAATGATGCATAAAGGTACTTGCCATTCGTTGACTTTTCACTTTAGACTCTCAAATCTATTGGGACTTAAATGGAGGTTTGGACAGTGGGCTGTATCAGCCCAGAGTGTGTCAATATGCAATGCTTATGTCTCTTAAAGCTCACTCCCATACACATTTGTTGAAATTAAATCTCATAAACCTGTTCCTCAATGTTTCTATTAAATTGGAGTCACATCTTCTGGACTTCATTTCTCTTACTCTGCTTTGATCCTTCAGGTTTTATCCCTCTGATTGTCATTTTATTACCTTATCAATCATTAAATTTCAATTCTCTAGCAAGTTCAGCAGGCCAAAGGAAATGGAATGTACCAAATACAAACATGCTCACAAATAAAAATAAATTAGCTTCTAGGGAAAGCTGTCAAAATTCTTTCATTATAGAGGATCTTACAGAAAGAAGAGACAAAGCCAATACAGATATGGAGAAAGGCTTAGGAAGGTCCTGAGAATGCGAACAGAAGTATCCTGTTGCTGATATGAGGAGCTGCAGTCCCATAACACTGTGGCTTCGTTGGTAGTCTTCTCTATCACAAAGGAAGACGCAGCTGAAGAGTATATCCAATCTTGATAAGACCAACAATCAGTTCTTTCAGTCTAAGTCACTGTTTAATACTTTTTAAGTATTCTTGAAATCTGTAAACAGTTATGAATGTTCATCACTTCATCAAAATAGATAAATGATAAAGAAAAAGAGCATCAGAAACAGAAGCAGAACCCTGTGTCAAGAAGTGCCAGGACATTTGAATAATTCCTTCTAGCTCCCAGTCTTTTGCTGTGCAATGTGTGTAGATACATATTAATTTATCTAAAGGTATATTCTTATTTTTCTCAGAGTATTCTACTTGGGTTAGATCTCTGCCCTATCATAGGTACTTTCAAAAAAATATCTCTCTTATTCCATACATAGCAAGGACTCAGGTTATACTTTGACCATCCAGAGTCTTTGGCAAAATCAAATGACAGTTTGAACTTAGTATCTTTACCATTACATGCTTTTACAGTTTGAGGTTTTTGAGAGTTTACTTTTCTCCTCTTTTTGTTGTAGTACTGTAAAGAAACTTGTACTTGCATATATTTAACATCACATGAACTTCACCCTGTGATGTGAATGAATTAGGGACTATTATAGTGTGATGCAGCTTGGTGGTGCTATTATAGTTAGGGACAATTCTGTGCAGACAGACTAGAGAAGAAAACATCTTTATCAGGCAGTGTACACTAAAACATAAAGCCCCTGAAGTAGACATGTACAATATCTCATGGTCTGTCAAATAAGAGGTCTTATTTTAAGAAGTCTTCAAACAAGCTTTGAAAATTACACATTTTAACATCTTCATATGAGCTGCCCAAGTCTGTCAAATAATATCCAACCTTTATTCCTCTAAAATGGCAAGAGGTTGAAAGGAAAACTTCTTATCTATGGTCATATAATAAAATGTCCTTCGAAGAGTCCTTTCAAATGTCCATTGTTTAACAAGTGAAATTTCTTGTGACTAGTAGCAAATTCTGTATGTAGGAGGTTTTGTGAGTGACAGTATCTCCCTGCAAAAGGCAGTAAAAATTCTAATAATGCAATTATTAATATTACAATGCAAATTCTTTGGTTGAAACCTGTGAATTAAGGGAAATTTATATGCTATGAACATTATTAAGCATCCTTTTTAATCGTGAACAATGAGATCAACATTCTGCCTCTGATTTTAAGACATTTTAAGACATTAATACATAAGAAAAGTTTTGTACTATAAACAATAAAACATTGAACATCAGTTTTTTATTCTACTGTTTATATTTCAGTCATTCAGTTAAGACTGCAGTGATATTTTCAGAAACTTCACACTGAAGGGGACCTTGACAACTATTTTACTTCATGGGCAGCTGCAATTAAACTGCAGACTTCTTAGCAGTAGAGTAATGCTAGTCTTCATATCAAAAGCCATTGACCCTGACCAGTAACACATTTATTAGTATTAATACAGTATTTTAGAATCTTCTGATGTTCAAGCAATGAAAGATCAAATTAGTATTTTTAGAATTATCTGCTCAATTGTTGTGGAACTAACTTTACATTAAGTATTTATTCATGCGCGTAACCTAATAGAAAACTAGCTGGGTGTTTGTTTATACAAGTACATTGTTTATGCATCCCTCAGCAGGGGGATGCATATGACCATGTGTTACTCTTTACACTAATTGTATACACCTAACTAAAATTTTACTCTGAAATATTAGAAGAGTATTTCCCCATGGTGCCTCAAATTAGAATGTATGAACATCAATGATATTGTTTTATTAGAGTTTCCCTGAAAATTACCTGATGATATTTCTTGTGAGTTCTCATCTGTTGTTTAGCTTAGACTGAGCTTCCAAATTCACGTGCCATTCATATAAAACAGAAAACCACATGACAGTCTTCCTTGGTCTAAAAAGTTGTCAGAACATGGCACATTAGCAAGAGAACTATTCAAACATTTAGAGTTATCAAACTTCTTCCATATCCCAGTCTCTGGAAGTTGCATTCTGTGAAATCCCAAAACCAATCGCTGGAGCTAAGTGCATTGAATATACTTACAGGTTTTTTTAGGTGTGCCTTGCCAAGGAAATGTTATTGCCATCATACATTCTGTGTAAAACTATGTCAAGATTTTCAAATTTGTGTGACAAAGTCTAAGAAGATGAGGTTTAGTCCATCATGACTTCTGAAATCTCATTGGAATGGTAATCAAAAATATTCAGAAATCAGAGTTTTTCCCATCTTACCAAGAGTCAATGGAACAGAAATACAGATTGCAGGCAGAAATTTCTTTCACTTAAAAGGTCTGTTTAGGCAAATAAGCGGCTTTTTCAGCATATCACAAAAGGATGCCAAGACTAGAAATTAAATACATCCTGTCCTGTGAACTCCAGACTGATGCAGTCTTATGAGTGATTAGCTTTGTAGAGTTATTAGATAAAATCATAACTTCTTCCAATCAGTAGAATGCATTCTATGTTAGATTTGTATCTCAAAACTACTTTTTTTTTTGAGCCATTTTTCATAATTAATCAGCAGCCCAATATGCGTATTACTCTGACTTGTAAGAAATTAATCACAGCGCTTATTTATATTATGCTTCATCAGTTGTTTAGCACTCATAAGGACATGTCAGAAATGGCTGTAATCATCTTTTCAGCAATGTTTTGGTTTGATTTAATTTGATATTAATTGGTATGCAACTTCTGCCCCTGACTCACTTGAATACATAAATTGCAAATTGCCATATGCTAGGATTGAAATCATTCAACAGAAAGTTCCTAGTGGAAAAGTTACAATTATGGTCTATAAGATGGTAAATCCTAATAGTCAGTGGGTATATTATATATTAAGTCCCGCATTAATACTGTATTTTTTTCCTTTTAAACTACATGAGCTACAATTGTAAAAGAATTTCTTTTAATGCCCTTCTTTAAGAAAAATATAACTGAAGGAAGGGGTTTCTCTGTGTTACAATATATCTTTTGTATACAAAGTTTCACATTCTTCCTTTTCAGTTTTTATGTGTAGCAGGAAAAAAAACTAGATTTAGTCGATTTCTTTTAAACTGTAATATTTTTATGCAGCTGTCTTGTTTTTCAATAACCCTTAGCATACACCAGTTTGAAGGATTCACATAATCTAAGGGCAAATGAGATCTTGACAAGAAAATTAAAAGATCTTCATTCCCTGCAATTCATATAATTTTATGCAGAATGCCACTTGACCTACATTTTGAAAGAGTAAGATAACTTGTTTCCAGCTGTAGATAATACACTTAAAGGTTTTCAGGTATCGTACGAGTATGGTGTAATGAAACTACTCATTCCTTAAATGAAAATAAATGGTAGGAATATCCACTCTAAGAAGATCTACACAGAAAAGAAACTTTCAAAGCAGTGAGCAAAAGCCTAAGTTCAAAGCCTATTGGACTAATTTTGATTTTGTTACTGATTATTTGTCCCAAAGTCTACAAGAATATATTTTTGAGATACTGAGGTATGTGCTTTATCAACTGAAAGTTGTATATTTTCACATCAAACTTGACATATTCCTGCATACATGTGAACTTTTAACCAGATTTTCACATATCATTATGTCTGTATCTTGAGGTTTTTATCTTGTTGTTTTATTAGAATGACACTTGAAAATCGTAACTAAAATATTTGTTCTCTGCTTTTTGGTGATCATATGATGCACTAATACTCTTAATCTATTTGTTCTTATATAGTAACCTGATGGATTTACAATTTCTCTCTTTTATAAACAATAATCAGTAATAAAAATAACTGATAAAGGATCCTGGACTTGATCCTCTGCTAAAAATCTGTGAGGAATAGCAGCAAGAACCATAGTAAGAAAGTCTTAAGAGAATGTTTTAATTCTTTCATTGTAACAATACCAGAAAGATACATCACTGGTTACCTGTCACTCTTTTAGCCTGACAAGATTTCTAGGGCAGGGCCTTTCCATTAATTTTGTATTTAATGATGTAGCAATACCTTTTCTGAGATCATTTATGAAAGTGATTGAAGGTAGCCTATTACACTTTGCAACCGAAATGAACTAAGAACATACACATGTCTAGTTTTCACATCTCAGCTGATCAGCAGCCATATCTTTATCACTGGTAAAGGAATACTTTCTTTATTACATCCCAAAATTCAACTCGGACGAAAGACATGTCCTAAGAAAAAAAGAGTAATTATGCTGTAGCTTGATAAAACCTATGCTTCATCTGAGCATTATTATGCATTCCTCTAGGTTTCTTTGATCTTTCTTTGTTTACCTCAGGTTATTTCAATCTTGAAATGTTTCAGAATAGCCCACTGGTAAAAGGGATGAGAAAACTGAATCCTTGTATCTTGAGTCAAGGATATCAACATGGAATTATGAACCTAAATAGATATCAACTCAATTTTTCTCAATTCCCACTGCTTCAGAAAAAGCATATTTTGACCAGACATTGTGTAGGATCACTCTAACTACTAACTCATTTTTTTCCTTCATGACATTTTCAAATGCTAATCAATATATATGTTTAGCACTACTCATGTTTTACATAGCCAGAGTGAAATTACTTTTCTGCTGTGAAACACATAGTGAACAGGAGTTTGGGGATTTCTCTGTGAGTGTGAAACTTTTTATCTGACTCAAGAACAGCTGCTCGTGCAAAAATATACTGATCTGGGCATATCTGGGATAGGATGTGGCAAGTCACTGATAGTCCAAGTTTACTACCCACTGCTTGTCTTC